>OX235273.1:84854299-84924055 GCA_944472155.2 Trichobilharzia szidati | reverse complement strand
GGGCATGTTATGCATTTCGTCAAAAACAAATATTGATGTGGGGCATTCTGAAACAGCTGCATGCAACTCTCGATAAAGACGTTCCTAGAGGGAAAAAAAATATGGTGAGAATCACAGAATCATCAGTATTTTTACCACTTTCCAATTAATTAATTATAATTATTTTCAAGAGTCGATTTGTAAGAATTAGATTAGTTTTTACGAGTTTGACTACGGATTGATATCAGTTAGAGAACCATTGAAAACCAGGGAGTACTGGACAGCTGTTTCATCCTAGTTTGGGAATCATCGGATGAATCAGCTGTCCAGTACTCCCTGGTTTTCAATGGTTCTCTAACTGATATCAATCCGTAGTCAAACTCGTAAAAACAATTTATTATATATTATAATGGATGTTTGCACATAAGGATAACTAAAATCGAAAGCTTATCAGTGTAAACAGCCATTGAAATATAATTATAATTAACTGATGTATTCGAAAAGAGCAAAACTTTCCAGAGATATCAGTTTATGTTTCCCTCGTCATGATACTTGGATGACTGAAGTTAAACACATTTTTCCCTTCAGTATGGTTACAAATTAATCGGAGTCTACCACTAAGGACGCACAAGAAATCATAGATAACTGAATCAGATTAGATATTCTCTAGAGTTCATTTAAAAGTTTAATGAATTTGCAGACATTTAAACTTCAAAACCAAGAAACAGGATTGAAATTTCCTGTACCGATACACATACACAAAAACTTGAATATTATACATCAAGTCATAGCAACTGTACGGGCAGTTTAAAAATCTAATTGTTCCAAATACGTTGGCCGATACAATAAATTACTGACTCCATAGTGCAGACTGTTGTTATAATTATTCAAACACAATCAACATACAGTAAAGACAAAAACAGCTGTGCCATCGAAATTAGCAGAACAACAATGTTAAGAAAATAGTCATGTTTGATAACATGAGTCGTAAGGTTTCTCTTACCCAATCAGAAAGTTACGATATACCAACAGATGGTGCTCTAACACAACCACTTCCTGTCTACAGCGCTACGTCATGGGCTTACATCTCCATTTTCCTCAACAAGTACCAGGCCAAGAAGTTAATGACATGGGAGCCGCCACGTTGACATGGTGAACCAGTTTGGTAACGAACGCTGTGTATTCGCAATGGCCCTTCATTTCTGTAGGAATACTCCTAGTTAGGTGAAGGCAGTGAACAGGGATTACCTATTAGTTGTGACGGCTTGGTCACATATCAGCATTTTAAGGTAAAGCCTGCGGTCTACTAGCTTTTCGAATACCAGGTGATTTCATGTAGTAAAATAAGTATCACGCTAGTGTAAAGGTTGAAGATACTACTCAGTCGCTTAGGCTGGAATAGATAGAGTGGGATTCAAAGCTTAGACCAGTTGGCTGAAGGTCAAGCACCGCAGACAATGAGCCACATCCATATTAAATAAAAGCAGGGTAGAAGGAAACTAACGGAAAGGGAATTCAAGAATAAAAAATAAAAAGTGAGTTGCAAAGAACAAATAAAATGATCTACTGACTTTCTCCTTTGGCGTTTACTCACTCAGTCCCACATGAACTTAAGAAACTTCTAATTGGCTCTTAAGTTTAAAAGGTACGAACTAAATGGTTATTATTTACCTCAAGGTATGATTTATAGTCTCCTTTAGTTTATCACAAGTTTTTTTCAGTACAAAAGTTGTGAAACACGAGTTAGTGACTTTATGAATGCGCCATTCATTTACATTTGTGAAGTCAGTTAACTTCTAAAACAAAAAATTTTTAAAGTTGAGATGTTTGGTCAGCTAACTTTATAAGCTGGTTAAGGGGTATTGTAAATTAGGGAAGGTAAATTATACCAATGACTGCACAGTGAACGGTCGTACCACTAGCGTTATATTTTTAATGGTGGTGTAAGTTTGGCGAATACGACTGTTTATACAACTGTCTCCTAGATGTTTTTGATGCCAAACCAAAGAATACTCACAAAAGAGCGGGGACTTTTCCCAATACAGCTAACTAGAACCTTATAATAATTATGACGAAACCTTTGGCTGTCCCTTAGAATATTTGAAACCCTTTGTTTAAACGGTGAAACGTAAGAAACTAACCTTATATTCTGAAATTTGACTAGCGTGCTTGAAATGTATCGTTGTGTCATAGAAGTGATAAAATCGGCTGCGTGTGCCTAATCTTAAGATATTGTTCACAACAATGTTGGAAACGAAATTCTTCCCAACACCTGTATAGCCATGGAATGATAACGCTAGGGGCTTTTGTGGATTTCCGTCATTCATGTAATCCAGAATATGACGGTATACGCGTTCGGCCGCAATATGTTGGCCGTGTAACTCATGCCACAGAGACCGCTCTAAACCTTGAAAAATAAAACAGTTAAATTTACTAACCTGTTTTGTTAAATGACACAGCTCCGGAACAACATTCATACAACAAACAACTGATACGTTCTTTATATAATACTCCTGTCAGCGCTACTGAGAACGGCACTAAGGCAACAAATGGGAAGGCATCACAAGCAGAGAGCAAGAGCAGTAGCAACACGTTGCAACGCATGCATTCGATCAGCCCGCTTTTACTTTTGCGAGTTTTCACTTCACTGGGTTTGAATGGTAGACGTTAAATATCACGTTCTAGAACAGCTGTTAAAATTTCACTCGGAAATTTTTTTGTCAATAATTTTTAATAAAATTGTGTTATATGTTATCTGGATTGATGAGAATTCCCATTTTCTGGCCAGTTATTTTGGTATCCGCGTCATATAATCTGACTGCGACACCCCCTAGCATATTGGTTGCAACGACTAGTGTTTCAGGCGAACTGTAGCAAAATATCGCTATAATGAGAAAGATAGGATAGCTGAAGGGTAATATCATCTACACAAATAGTCTACTTTATTTAGATGCTCCATTTTTCAGCATGGTATCATTCAATGGAGACTTCACGTCTCAGGATAATTATTCATCCTGTTTTCGTGTGAAGAACAGTCCTTTTTGACAAAAGAATCCTATCAGTACTTGGAAGTCACCTGTAAATCCTAATAGAACCTTCTGTTGGAATAGAAGTAATCATGTCTGCCTAAGCTTCAGGTGCTACTTCTGTAGTGACATCCCCCTCACTCTTTCAAACGTACAGAACTTGTTGGTCTGTTACGTGATTGTTGTGAAGCCGAATAACCCGTAAGTTACAGGTAAAGTCAAAAGCTTTTACTTATATACTTTTTCTTTCTGTTCTGTGCTTTCTACTGTCTTTTGTTTCTGGAGCTATTTAGTAATAAGCTCTGAAGCCAGTTCTTACTTGCAGAGATCAATGAGTCCTCTATTTATTATTAGTCTATTGGACAAAACTCCACTGTCTCTTATTATTTAATCATCGGTATTAATTTAGGAGTAATATGACTATAGATTCTCACCCTAAGACAAGTAATGGGAGACCATACACCGTAGTCACCAGGGCTTTAGCCGAACTAGGCAAAAAGGTGAAGGTGATGGAATCTCGCATACCGGTCTTGAAGACCAGGGTAAATATTCCCTGCGTGGACAGATTGCCCATGTCGCCGCAGTCCTACAGTGAAACTGTGAAAAGTCAACTAAGCGGATGTGGCTCCATCCCTGTTAACACGACTAGGTTAATAGAGCCGAGTGGTAAATCTGCACAAAGTGAGAATAGTATAACACCCATATCCACAGTAGGCCTTGAAACAAACAGGAAGGCCAATAAGAAACGTTCACGACGTCGCAAGACGACGAAAACGTTCCCCAAGAAGGCAGACGATTGCAAGGTCTGCAATTCTGTTGTCGAACAAGTAGACTCTGCTTTCGAATGCAGCTTTTGCGAGCAATTGGTCCATTGTAGATGTGACACCGGGGTACCAAAGGTATATTACGATTTTATGCGTAAGAACCCATGCCCATGGTTCTGGTACATATGCCCAAGTTGCCGTCCTAATGCAGCCTCGTGTAGTTCCTCGAAAGCTACAGATGGCATAGAGGTATCAGGGAAAAACGTGAAACGTTTTACTCCCACCAACTCAGAAAACAGCACAATTGCACGTAAATCGGGGATACCAAAATCCACACCAGTTGTACTTGCAATTCCTGCCATAACTGCCCCAGACACAGAGGTTGAAGCACCAAGGGTATCTGTCGCTGGGAAAAGACCCTTACCGTCCACCAGTAAAAGTGGCCACAGCACTGCGACACACAATAATACCCAGTTGCACCAGACGAAACAAAACGGTCTTAAGGGGGATAACAAATGTGCGAGGACCGAACCTAAATCCACGGTTAGTGGATCAAACTGCGTTATCCTCTTTAATGTACCAGACTGTAGCAGTAGTCTGCTGTAAAACAGGGCCCTGTTTGATCAGGAACAAATAGTTCCATGAACTATTTGTAATAAAACACAATATCCTGCCCTATTGTTAAACGTACTCCTAAGAGATAAAAGGATAGTTTGTCTTTCCACTTTTCGAAAGCTTCAACCATCATCAATATCTCATTAGGTTGACAACAGAACCTATCTTGTAAGCTTCTAGAATCGTGATGACAATGCCCTAAACATATCAATCTGATTATCATCTGAACGCAAAACAATTATTTCTTCGTACTACTATATGGCCGACAAAACTTCGCTGAAACACGTGTTATTATGAATCTTTCCGAAGGTAGGGAAAAGACGATTAGTCTGCAGTATTTTAGCGCTTCTATTAAAAAGTTAGAACATTAAAACTAAAATTTATCTCAACAGTGCTGTGAGGCGGTCACACAGGGTACGTTTGCAATGCAAATTTATAAGTGTAAAAGAAATACTGTTACACAAAATAAGTTTACAAAAGTTCAAATGTAAAAATTACCCTAGAATCAGGACGAATATTTCCAAGAGGTGGGACCAAAATCTATTTTCTTGAGAACCAAATACCGAGGCTTCCCGCATCAGGATGACCTTCAACACTCAAAAAACTCGTACCGTTAACCGACACATTGTCACTGTACATACGACCACAAAGAAGCATCACAACTGAGGGTTAAAAAGGATGAGCGCAAACATTAAAGGTCAAAAATTAACATGTGGGATACAATTGCCAGTTAATGAGAGATAATCTAAAAGGAAAATATGTGATAAATGCAAAGTCAGTTGAAATGTCTAAATAAGTAGAAAGATTGTAAATATATCGTCGAAGAGGGATTTTTCGCTAAACGGTTCCATGGCGCTTCTATTCCGTATTCTGTGATCAATATGGTCTGGAGCTATTTTCATACGTTTCGGAGAACATTCACATTTCTTTCCCGGGCGATAGGATAACAGATAACGTTCATATGCCTCAGTACCTACAAAAATAGAGGTAGGAGATCCACCAATGATTCACACCTTATTTATGTAACCCAATCCCACCAGTCGATGTTTGCATCGAAGACATTATTTTAGTGTCCTGATCAATTTTTTTTATCACAGCTTGATCCCACACCGTATTTTTGCTACAGGCATGGAATTTTCAGCATGTGATATCGGTAGCCCAAATTTTGCAGGCCGACCATAGATATCAGATGTGCATCGGCAGAGGGCGAACCCCGGACCATGTACATGGTCGGCGAGAGTCCTACCCACTGTGCCACAGACGCACACTGACATTACCGACAGTCTGACTTGCTCACGAGCTTGATGTCAAGTATTATGTTGGTCATTGAAATAAATGAAATCAATGGCTTCTGCTGTATCATAAACACTGAGCACCCTAAGTTGTGAATGTGATGTTGGGTGATGCTATTTTGTAAACTTTTCAGCAGATAAATCAGGTAAACCAATGGCTTCTGACTATCTGCCAAATCAATACTTAGAGGTAGGGGCACATCAAAGTTACCGCGTGTGTGTTGGTATCTATCACGAGGATCTCAAGACATGTCAGCGGACACTTCCGAATTCCAGCACTCTAGAGAAGTTCTGGTACATTGTTTAGGCCCTCTGTTCTCATACTACCTGATATATCGGTGACTGAATTCCAACCAATTAAATTTCTTCCGCAATGTGCACAACCTAGCCTAGTTAACTAGCTCGCTAGTTTTCTAGCCGGTCCCAAGCCCGGGTAAACAGGGAGGGTTGGGCGTAGGGCTAGCAACCCAACACCACTAAATCCTTAAAACCGCTACAGAAACTTCAATACACAGAAAATATATTAAAAATACAAAAACTTCAAATAAAAATCGTATTCTTCGCTCCAATCAGAGAGGCGAAATGACACAGTGGGTTGGTGAAAGCCAGCCTCCGGGAAGCCAGTCAACCAATGTGCCTTCTCCCGATGAAAGCAAGAGTAAGAATAGGTAAGCGGAATGTCCGTACAGTGTACGAGACTGGGAAGGCTGCCCAAATAGCCAAAGAGATGAGAAGATATGGATTAGAAGTACTGGTTATCTGCGAAAGCAGATGGAATGGATGTGGATTGACAACAATGTTGACGGGAGAGTCATTAATCTACTCCGGTCACCCAGACGGCAACCATGAACACACTGAGGCAGTGAGTGGCTATCATGATGTCACCAGTGGCAGCAGAATCCCTAATGTAGTAGGAACCAATCTCCTCATTCATGATCATGACAGCAGGATTCAATTCAAATGGAAGGAATGTCACAATTATCATGCAGTGCTACGCACAGTACTACATACATTGCGAAACAACAGAAGAAGGAAGATTTTCTCAGACAACTACAAATAGTAATGAATAACTTCCCAAACGGTGACATCAAAATCCTAATGGATGAAATGAATGCCTGCCGGACCGGGAGCAGATAATACAGGAAGGGAACTCATCATGGATCGAGATGCTCTGGCTCGGAGAAATGAATGAGAACGGAGAATTATTCGCAGACTTCCGCTCTTTCAAGGATTTGGTGATCTGAGGGAGTGTGTGCGAACACAAGGATATACACAAAGCAACATGGATTTCACCTGACTAACATACCGAAAACCAGCCAGATTTCATATCAATGTCAATAGGTGGAGAAACAGCCTGCTAGATACGAAGTTGAGAAGGGGAGCAGATGTGGGCTCAGACTATCATCTAGCTGAAGTAACCTTCAAGGTGAAGCTGAAATCCATGAAAACAAATGGACACAGACCAAAATTCAAGCTCAATATTCAGAAACTGAAGGACAAAACCACAAGCGATCCATTCGCTACAGATACCAGAGCAAAGTCGGACATACTCCGTGGCATTACCGAGGAAACCTGTGTGGAACTCTCTGAAGGCGATATTTAGGGAAATGTGCACAACTGTCCTAGGAGGAAAGAAGAGACAATATAAGGAATGGCTGTCAGAGGATGCCTCGAAGTTAATCGAGGAAAAGAGGATGGTGAAAGAGAAGAGGACTCATTGCAGGGATGGGCAACAGAAGCAGAAGTTGAGTTCAATATACACTGTACTGAATGAAGAAATGAAGAAGAATGCTAGAAAAGAGATACGACGATTCTACGACACACTGGCCGGCAACTGAAGCAGAACAGGCATGGAGCAAGCAAAAAAGACATCAGGACATTATATTTCAGGCAACCAAGTCTCTATCCGGGAAGAGATCATCCCAGATGATGAAACCAATAAAAGATACTCAATGGAACCTGATAGCCAAGGAGGAGAAGCAGATCGAACAACGAACTGATCAATTTAAAGGGCTCTTAAATTGACCAGCGGCAACTCGCCCAGAAATACCACAATTATCAAGCACAGCACTGTCTGACAGTGGACACTAATCCTCCAGCGAAAGCGGGAATCCTAAATGCGATCAAGCTACTGATGCCCAGTCAAAGATGCAGCATGATCAGACGGAATTCCTCCTGAAGTACTGAATAGGGCCCCGGATATAACAGCATATAATAATAATAATAATAATTTTATTTCTGGAACAGAAACCAGCCATTTTTACAGGCATGAACAAATGTACACAAATTAGAACTCATAGAATATATATGATTTGTTAATCTAGAAATAGATTGAATACTGGTAAATTTGAGAGAAATATTTAAAAAGAAATGTACAAATAAGGCAATAGGTAATCTTCGAGATATGCTTTCAACTGAATAATTCATGAGATATAGCATCAAATCAAAACTGTTATTGAAAAAAAAAAATACGGTATGTCAATTTCACGCGGGAATTATAAACGATTACGTTAATTGTGGAAGGTAAGTAGCATTTTCGTACAGGTGCTGACGTGAAATATAAGAGATGCGGAATGAACAGTAATTGTAATTAAATGATTCATAGTGTTTGAAAGTCCATAAAACTTCAAATTCACCGGTAAGTACACCATAATTGTGACATTTCCAGTTGTATATGAGACCAACTTTGAACTTGTCAGCAGATTTCATGATAGAGGTGGTTCCGTTATTCACCAGGTGGGCTAGCAATATTCCGAGGATAGCGGCAATGTTTCAGTGCCTTCGTTTAAGGCAGTACCTTTGAAAAGAGAAGAAGACACAAGGAAACCGACAGAGAGGTGCAGAAGTATATAATAGGTGTTAATAATTCAAAACATATGTAAAAAAACATGGGGCTCATCATTTTTTTTGTTTTTTTTTTATTTAAAAAATACTATTTCCCCCTGAGATTTTCTAGTGATGGGATTCTAGTCTTTCTTGCGAAAAGAAAAAAAAGTTTAAGTGAAAAGATGATAATTTTACCTACTTATATAGGTTAAATAGGAGTTAAACACAAAAGTCAAAGTGCGTGAACTATGTAGAAGAAAAGCGAGGGCTTAATAATAACTACTGTTTTTCTGAAGTATACATTTAGGTGTCCTTCTGAAGTAGGGGACTCATACCATGTACTTGCATTCGAGGAGTTTGTTATTTAAACTTCAGCTTTAGGCAAATTTTCAACTTCTGTTGTCTTTTTTTTAAATTTTATTTATTCTCTTATTCTGCAGAAGCCATTCGAACTCAGGAGCCTTAGAAATAGAGTGCTGTCCCACAGATAAGGGTGGTTCTCATATGTCCCCACCATCATATCCGCTGACTAGCAATCACTCCATTGCTGCAAAAAGTTTGGAAAGTACGAAAGGTGTCTACTGATTGGAAGAAGGGTCAACTAGCCAAACTGCCAAAGAAGAACGACTTACGCCTGCCTCTTCCAGAAATGGTGTGGTGCTTTTGTCTACACCAAGTAAAATAGTAAGTCGTATCATCCTGGAGAGAATAAAGGATTCACTGGGTACAGAACTCCACCAGGGGGAACAAGCTAGATTCAGGAAAGGTAAATCATGTACTGATCAACATGAAACTCTAGCATGGTCATCACAGAACAAAGCCTAGAATATAAGTCAAACCCCTGCCTCAGCTTCATTGACTTCGAAAAGGCCTTCGACAGACAGCGTTGACCGAGAGGTAATTTGGAAACTACCTCGAGTCTTCGTCAACTTCATCCAACAGCTGACTACATGACAATGACTGTCACGTGTCAGGTGATCCACAACGGGAAACTCAGAGAGGCGTTCGAAGTGCATACAGGAGTAAGACAAGGCTGCCTGCCTATTATCGCCGATGATATTCTTAATTGTAGTGGATTGAATTATGCATTAAACTGTGCGTTGGGAGCGAGGAGACAGGAGTACGCTGGACAACCGATAAGAAGACTCCGGAAGATCTGAATTTAGCGCGTGGATGATATATGTATAATGTCACACAAACTTTAAGACTTACAGGCGAAAATCACCAAACTATCTGAAGAGGTAGGCCGGCAACAAAGACAGGACCGCAGGCGAACGTAGAGAAGGCGGATGTGATGAAGATCGCCAGCCACAACCAATAGCAACAACGACCAGCACTAGTCATTGTCAACAGAGGAGATTCGACAGAGGTTACTCGCTTCACTTATCTAGGAAGCATCATTTCAACTGTAGGCAGTCGGAACGGGTGAGGAAAGGCGAAAATCGGAAAGGCAAGATATGCATTCATCAACTTGAAACCAGTTTGGGAATCTTCTGCACTACTCGGCATAAGGAACAAGATTCGCATTTTCAACACCAAAGTGAAGTCGGTTCTCCTGTAGTGACCCATTTTATTATTCATCATCGTAGTATACTTTCACTATGTAATTGGACTTCGATTTCTTTATCACTCTAAAGATTGCGTGTTAACAACTGATACATTTGTTCTCACTCTATTTTTGAATTTTGATTACGGCGATAATACACGTTCGTAATCCTTCTCAAGTGCCTTTGATTTACGTTGTGGATGTCGAGTAATCACAACGTTAGGACACAATAATAAAAGCGAAGAAGTACTAGGATATACGTGTACGCTAGTTTGGTCAAATAGAGCACCACAACACTCCTATAAGGTTCAGAAACAGGGCCAGCGTTTCACAAAAAGGATTTCCAGCAAGTTGCAGATTTTCATCAACAGCTTCCACCTTCTCTGGCTCCATGCTGAAGATCAAATGGCCACAAAAACTAAGCAACAGGAAACTATGGGGACGAAAAAACCAAGAGCCGGTCGGTCAACGGGTATATAGGAGAAAGTGGAGATGGATCGGGCATGCCTTGAGGAGGCTGCCGAACGGCATCGCACGCCAAGCCCCCGAGTGGAATCTAAACGGGAAGCGATGAGTAGGTCCTCCTAGGGTGACATGGAGGAGGTTGTGCGGGGAAGAGAATAGAGTTTAGTCAATCGTGGACCCAGCTGAAGAGGACGGCAGAAAACACAACAGAGTGGAGATGTGTTGTTGAAGCCCCATGTTACACCCGGAACGTAAGGGAATAAAAAATATATATAAATATAAAATAAAAATAATAATATACCACCACGATATATAGCTTACCCTATTGATTGTGGTTTATCAAGCAGTTCTGACGGATCTGCCATAGTAATATCTGTCCCCATACATTGATACAGTTCGTATTACTATAATGACAGCGCTACCACTCTCAAACTAACTTATACCGAAGAATTTGGTTTCGCCATCAGGAATCCGGAATGGTTTATAGTTAAATGGCCGAAGTTAAAGTCAATAACTTTTCAAATGAACCCCTCCTCGACCCTCATACTGTTCAACCTTGTTCCTTTGCTTTACGATCATTTGACTTCCCATACGTGTGCTGAAAGATGAGTCCCCAAATCAAGGTTGTTATAGCCACTGAGTGTTGTATGTCCTTATGTCTGTGAACTTTTAAAGAATATCCAAACTACCCTCTGTAAACTACGATTGCTATATGTAGTTTCGTTACCTGTAACCATCTGGTAGCGCCTGTAACTGTAGTCTCTCATGTACTGTACTATGGAGATAAATATCATTACCGCTATTAACTCGTGTATCAATGGGTAGAACGCTTTAATATACAGTAATTGGTGTATTCACTCTCAGCTATTAAAATGATCTCGTGAGATCAGATTGTCCACCGAACTGGGCATTGTGCCAAATAGAGATATTTATTCCACAGACCTGCCCCATCACTCCTAGCCCATACTTACATTCAGAATTTGTCACAAAGGTGGGGTATAGACGTCTAATGTCAGTCGACCAGAATGATGGTACCACACTATCTCCGGACTAAAAAGCTAGACATAAAACGTCAAAGAAGAGTAGAAACAAACATTCGAAAATAAATTTAGTAAGGAAGTGAAGGTGATACGCATGATCCCAAAAATAAAGGCAGCCTTGGAATACACTCTCTGCAACTATTTAGCCAATCTGACATATATTTGTCACTTCTCAGTGTCGCAATTCCATATTATGTTCATTAAGTCATGAGAGCACTACTGCGTTAATTAGGATATTACAGGAAAGCATCCACGTTGGTGCGCAGGTCATGAGAAAATAAACATAAGGAAAGACAACCACCACTCAAAGAGATACCCAAAGTCAAGCAAACAATGATCAACTTGGGGCGGTGAGACACCCTGGCAAATTTCCACTGCGGCGAGTAGCAAAGAACTTTATTCACACGAAAAACTTCGGTGCAGTTTCACTAGTAATTCACAAGACAAAGGATAACACCAACTTCAGTCTCCACTGATGAACGTGCAATACGAGCACATTTTCGCGGCAGCGATAATATGCTTTTCTGAACTGAGATCAACTAGTTGCCAGTAAAGATGATATGGGAGAACAGATTTTGGGCCCGTTCGCTGATATCATGACAGTTTCCCTGTTATGTAAACTGGTCGTCTTATTAGTGAACGAAGTTGTACGCTGATTTCTTCCCATGTATGCGTAAGGTATAAAGTGTATTTAGTCTTACACCCCAAGTGAAATAGGCAAACTAACTGTTTGATAGTAGCAGCCACCGCCATTATTGTCCAACTCCTCAGTTTCCCAGACTATCGTCGAAAGTACACAAGTGTTTGCACCGAGTGGTCCAACGTCCGAATTTTCTACGGCACCAGCGTACATCACGGGTTTTCTTAAATGCTCTATACCTCTACATTGAGAGGAAACTTCTTATTTTACAAATAGTTTCAGTAAGCTTTATGATGCATTTGCGGTTTGTACTGTTTACGCGCATCTTTGAAAGTATAATACATGTGGGAATTCAAATTGAAGGTTGTGTGTGAGTGAAACCTGGACTCAGAAGGGAGTGAGTTGGACTACATAATCGGGTTTTCCGTGTACTGTAACGGCTTTATTTATCTATCATTTTCCCATGATTGATCTGTTAAGTGAACATCACAATATTGGTTACAATCAGTATAGTATGCACGCACGTAACAAAATTTCTAAGCTTGTCATAATATATAATACTTGAGCAGTATGGTAGTATGTCGTTTTTTTTCCGGATATATTTTGCAGTCTTAGAGAAGTTTTTCACTAAATAATTATGTTTCCCTTCGTGATATATTGAATAAACAAATGAATAAGGAATTTCAAACTTCACGAGATAAGTCTTCATGCTGTAACTTATCGCTTTTAGTCTTACCACAAACTCTTGGCGTTTATAAGAAGCCCAACTGGTTAAAAATGACAATTTAAGTCATATGTTTACATAATTAACCACAACCACATGTGTGATAATTTCTAGTTAATCACTTATCTTGGTTTTATCGCTCTAGTTCGCTTTACCTGACTTGGTCACCAGAAATATGGACACTTAATTAGTGCAGTTTTACTAAATAAAAACCATCAACTAGATTCAGGTCAGTCATGCCGGAGAACTAGGTTTTCAAATTGTCTTTGACATTGATGTGACTAGTAATGATAATAAATTTGTGTGGACATATCTCAGTGGCTAAATGCTGTATCAAAGTAGTAGAGGGATCTTGTTCAAATGTAAGTATTCTTCTCATTGGTGATAGGAAAACTGTCTATTTGTTAGCTGAATATAGTGGAGTTTAGTTACGGAACAGAATCCCTACACAATCACTTTCACACATTTGCGTCCTCATCTTGACTATAGTTTATTTATTTTTCAACTTTTTTCCACTCTTACCCAAAACTGACTTTACTCTCACCGATTTGAATTTCGTGCATAACACAGTATAGAATAGTCACTAAATTACTTTAGTACCAGATTGAGTCTATCATTTCGCATACTGTTTCTTTTTCTGTTCTTTACTTCAAAACATGCTGTTTAAATCATATCAGATGAATTTACAGCTTCAGATGTTTGTTGTTTTACTTATTTAGTACCATTACTCTTATTTCTTGATTAGAATTAATAGCAGAGTGTATGTTGAGATTCTCGGTGTGAAACTTTTTAGTTATAAATCATTTGCTCGAAACACATTAGGTTTATTCCAGGCTGTGAAACTGGTATATTTCAATGTCAGTAAAAAGTTTGAGCATTGTGGAATAGATCAAATGAAGTATAATTATATTTCAATAGCTCACACACAATAAGTTTTTTTAATGGTAATATCTCGAGCAAAATTACTGCCCGTGTTCACACCACTGTTGGAATTGTTTTGTCCACACATTTATGATTTGTACTCATATATATATATATATGTATATATATATACATATATATATATATATATATAGTTCATTTTTTGTTCATTTATGTTTTTGTATTTCAGCCTATACATAACGAGAAATGACATTGTTAGTAGTTGTTTCACTAAATGCCTACTTTAAGAATTTTGCAATATTGTATGCCATGTTTACGCTGGTGAGGTATTTTCACTACTCTTGTAGGGAATACCATCACAGCTAGGTCCGTATTACAAATTATTTACTTGGTATTAACCGGTAGGCTTTGTGGAAGTATTTGAATGACTTACTTATGACTTCAGACTATAGTTTAAGGATCTGAGCACTGTCTCTTGTGATTGGCTGGCCGCCACTTTATAGTTTGGTTAACGACGTAGAATATATAATCCCTAGTGAGTAATCAATTAACTATGAACTATTTATGCATGGTTTGCCACTGTTATTCAAGTATGATATGTTGTCCCAATGAAGATGTTGATTTAGCTTATTAATACGTATAAAAAAATAAACTACACAAAACTTAACACAGTAGTCAGCGAACTTCAGTGACATGAAGTGTCTCAAAACTAAGTGATAAATCCTGAGGTAACCATTTGTTTAACTAGGCTTTCTAGTGCTCATTCATGTGTAGTAGAAACGTATGTAAGAGTTTTGGAAAGGCCGTGTAACTTGGATACAATTTGACGTCATTTTTCCATGCAACAGTGAGTCAGTAGTCCGTTGGGTATGGACAAATAAAAGTATCCTGAAAGTATCATATCGGCTGTAAATTCCTCGTCAGACTATCTATTTACGGGATATAATTTTAAAAGTGAATCTTGGGAAAATTGCTTATAACAGTCTAAATAAAACTGCTGATATTACACCAAATTACGCATAGCGGGAATACTGAGGGTCAGGTTTCCAGAATGATCTAAAGGAAATTGAAATTTATACATATTTAGTTGAAAAAGAGTGGGGACGTGGCTCTCAGACTTCAATACTTGACATTCGGTCAGCGGGTGCCGTATTCGAATTCCGCTCCACCTTCTTTATCCTGGACACCAGCCCTCACACAATAAGTGTGGCTCATATCCTGGGACATGAAAGGTGTTTTCCGGGAACTGATTTCACTAATAATAACTACTAGTTGGAAAAAGCAGTTAATTTGGTACACCTTGTAAATAAATACTTATAAATAGTTCGGGATAATGAAGGCATCTAGTAGGCGATTAGTGAAATAAAGTATTTGGGTCACTAACTGCTCAGGATGTTGCTTTGGCATTTGGATTAAAATTCAAGTTTGATGTTTGGATACTTGTGTCAGTATCACAGTACTTATGTGCGTAATAAAACCATAATGAAAAATCAGAGTTCTAGTATAAACTTTGTGAACCATTAAATCGCTCACGGACTACCAACTCAATTGTTGAAATTATTGAGATCATATACGTGTTCCTGTTTATTTTCAATCAGAGTATTTGTGTTCACCAAAAATCCTTTTGCTAATTAAGAGATTGATTAAGCATTCATAGATATATGTACCGGCAATCCTTATTAGCCAGTTACCCATTAATGATTGAAAATACAGCATTTCTATATATTCGGTCTTCCCGTATATTTCAAGACCTTTTCCTTTGGAAGACATAAGAAATACAGTCGTTGTTTATTCCTACTCTTTTCTGTACTTTAGCCTCATAAAGAAATTAAATATTGTTTATTCAGTACGATATATAAAGAGTAACATTAGTCTATTTCTAAATAAATTGCGTATCTATTTATGTTAATGGCCACAGTTGCTTAGTTCAAATTAGGTTAAAAAGTTCCAGCTGGACATTTTTGCTGTTTCACAATGAGACACTTCGTAAGAAAAAACCATGTGTACAAAGTTTTCAGCAAACAATAGTAGAAGCAATTACTGTGGACCACTTCTTACATAATTGCATGTGAAATTCAAAAAATGCAAGTTTGCTACGATCAGTTCACACAAATGGCAGTAAATAAATCAACAGATATCTAGAATGAGTTGCTAAATGTTCACTTTGTGATCTTGATTTTATCCATCATCTTCATAATTAGGCAAGGTGATTGAGGTAGCCGGATAAAAAAGCTTATCATGCACACCTTTCAGTGGGACGATTTTTACTGTATGTTTCAACCAATGCTTTCTATGCATTATACATTACTAGTTTAAAGTCTCACTCCTACTGTATTTTAAATTCTTAAAAATCAATATTTAGCTCATTGCGACTTAGCTTATAACTAGCTTAACCCGATAGTGTCTTATATACAAATGTTGAATTAGTAGGTTGTTTAGTTCCACCCTGTTGATTTGAAGTTAAGAAATTCCTGTTCTTATATCACATTCTGGTTTATACTATTTTGTAACTGTTATAATGAAGGTACCAATCAAGCTTGTAGTTTCTTGGTGGTTGACTTGAGAGGTATACGAGAACTTGGTCAAGGGACAAAACATAACATACTGTTGAAAACCTATCTGAGAAAATGAGAGTTCTGACGTTTGAGCGACACACCAGCTGGTTGGTGTTGCAGCTTATCATATATTTCAGCTCACGTATTGTTAGCAATTTCCGTTATTCGGGTAGTTTGTAGAATAACTTCCAAAGTTAAATATCAGTCAAAAAGATGTTTCACATAAATGTTTTAGATGTTTGAAGTTATCACTTTTTTCTCATTAGTAGTTTTGGTTACATCTTATTGATTTTTAATGTTTTTTTTCTAGCACCTCATAATATGTTCCCAGAAGACAATTTTGGAGTTCAGTACAGCATTTAACGTCAGACAGCGCATGGACCTATTGTTTATTCAACACATTGACTCATTTCACTAACGGGGGTGCAAATCTAATGTGCCAGTGTTTTACTGAATAACTGACCTGCTGTTTTATTGGAATTAAATACTATGAAATTTAATGGACTTTTCAAGAAAATTCACTACTTCACAGCTTGGTCATGGCATCAGTTAATTAAGTCAATAATAGTAGAGCTGATGGCCATCGTGATGTGTGTTTATCTTGTCTTACATTTTGCTGCCTACTACGAATTTGAAGTTACACAAACAATTAATCTGACCAAACAATTATACAGATTGTCAAATTCTTTAGATGAATACGTAAGTGAAAAGTCTGTTTGATTGATTGTACATAATTTATTTACACGAGTGCATTGGTGGTTGGTTCAGTGGTAGATTGCTTGCCATCCACGTAAGCAATCCGAGGTTTGATCCCCGACCGGCTGACTGCTAGAACTCGCTAAGCTGGTTGTAAATTTGGTAAAGAGGGAAGTTTGGGCGTACGGCTAGCAACCTCACTCCGTAAAAATAAAATAAGCCCACTGCTACGGAAACTTCAAAGATGTAACTTGAAGCCCTATGTTCCAATCGAAACGTAAAGGAATAAAATAATAATAACACGCATTTTTGTGTATTGACACCAACTTTCAGCTGAAGAAATATTTGAAAAGTAGTAATGACTTAATAGATATTATGTATAGTTTGAGATGAAAAAGTTGTTATTGTTTCCCATCCTATTGGTTTAATTAGAACTTTTTTGGGTTTAAGCTCAAAAATGTTGAAAGTGCACACACATTGTAGTTTCAAACAGTAACTGAACAGTTATGTAACTTTTTAATAAGCTGCAAAGCCTGATAACAATCAATATTTAGTAGAAGTGATTTAAATCTGTATGTAATACTACAGCTTTACGGACGATCTGATCAAAGAGACTAAAACAAACATTCAAACAGATTCATTAGTTCTTATCATCCTATTTCTCATATAAACAATGAAGAGGAGTATATATTTTATAATCAAATATTTTTATTTGAAAAATCACAGTGTTACATATTGTGTATTTACTAATGACGTTTTAAGCAGAATTTATTGGTCATAATCTTATCCAGGTGATCAAAGTGTAGATATTAATTAAACTACCAGAGTTATGTGTTGCACTGTGTACTTTACATGTTACTGTGATGCACACGACTGGCTGTTTAATTGCTAGGGCTTGACTAGGTTGGTTTTTTAGTGTAATCATAATAGCTGTTTTAATCACATAAGATCCCACCGAATGTGTACCAGTAGATGAAATAAAAAAACCCCAATAAAATATTACTTACCTTTATTCTATAGTTAGTAGATTGGCATTTATTTCAAATTATGACCCAGATAATTTAATCACAAACTTTCTAAAACAGTAAATTATCAATCAATAATATTACCAAAAGTTATTGGGAAGCCAACCAATTTTTACCAATAAATATTGTGATCGCATCTATTTTCTGCATAGTACCATAAAAGTAGACTAAGTCATTCGCATTGTGTACTTAATTTCGATCTCTTAGAATAAATGCAATCACTAATTGCTTATATTGGGGGGGGGGGATTCTCACTCAGTCAATGACCAGGTCATGCTGCGTGTTTGACTCTGACCTTAAGATGTATCATGGGGGTTAGTCTATTGATGGCTGTTAGACTTGATTTCGTTTTGCTATCACAAGTTATTGTTACCATCAAACTAAACTTTAAGGTTAAATAAAATGATCAGTACGTCATATGGATTTTTCTATTTAAGACTTCAGTTTAAAGCAGTTATGAAACTGTATTTTCTCTTCACAACGTAAACTTGTTTTGTATGTGGTTTTTAAGCTAATTCAGCTAAGGCAATTGTTGTATACAACTTTCTGAGAGTCTGACTTGACTGACTGGTTGCAACATAGAACTTTGCACAGATGTGCAGCAGTTCGAGTTGCCACACTCCACACAAAGGAAGGGAAGAGAGTAAAGGTAGATTCAAAAGAGAATTAAGAAACAGAAGTGTGAGGGAAAAACAATAGTAATATGGAAAAACAATAGAGTTTTATTGGATATAATAAATCACAAAGAGTGAATGCATCTGCGCAATTGACAGCGATTTTCAGCCATATCACCAATTGTCTCCAGCTTTCATTGGTTCTTACCATCCCGAGGACCCCAATCAAGTAGTCTACGCCTATCTACGTGGTCTAAACTAACTGTTGTGTATTCCATTGACTGATGAGGCCATGTTTTCATTTGACCACCAACAATCTGACTGGACTAATGTGTAATTTTCGACCAATGTACACTGTGTACATTGCATACCAGTTAGATTAGGTTTCTGTTTAAGCATAAATCAAATACACTGGGGGGGGGGGCATATAAGCTAAATTTCTTAATCTTGTACATATCAGTTCATATTCAACCAAATAGTTGAAACTTTGTGTTAAATTAATGGTGAAAAATGACTAGGATTATCTTTTTGTTTACAGACACATTTCATATATTGCTTGTTAACTTTGTGTGTTTATTTTGTTTCTCGTAGAGAGAGAGAGTGTGTCAAGAAACCTAGCGCACTTTATGTAATAAGGTTTATAAACTTTCTGTTGGGTTGTTTTATGCACCATAGTATGAACATATTTGTGTTCACCTGTAGATAACCTATTGAATTAATCGATATTTATTTTATCCTTTGAAGAATATATTTGTGAATATAGTGTACATACTAACTTTAAGGAGTAATGTTTCTCTTTTATTTATTTCTTTGTTAGATAAAGCTACAAATGAAGCTTCAATCAGCATTAAACAAAACACACGTTTTACCAAATATGGTTACTATTCCAGTCTTAATAATAGCTTGTAATCGTCCTAGTGTTAATCGTCCTATTGATAAGCTTCTACAACTGAAAACTGAATTCCGGCGACAACAGACTTTTAACTTCCCGATTTTCGTTTCTCATGCTTGTGATGACTACAATACTGCAGTAACACTAGATGCTTATCAAAATTCTATTACTGTCATAAAACCTAACGCTCCATTGACGAAACCAAGTAAGTTCTTGAATATATGTCTATAGGTCGTATCTCTTACGGTAAATATGATAATAATAATAATTTATGATCTTCTTGAAATTAACATTCTATAAAGTAAGTGAAAATTGCAAGACTTATGGGGAACAATATATGGGCATGCTTTTTTGTTGTTGTCATACTTAATGCCTATACTATGTAACAGAGTTTAGAATCATAATAGGAAATACTTCCAATTTAAAGTGAGAAATTCACAGGTTATGTAAAATCTCTTTTCAAAGAAACAATGAAACAGCGGTTTGTGATAATTAACGAATTAATTTCAAAATTTTAATCTTTACTGAAGGATATTTGTCTGGCATACCCTCAAGTGTATTATAGACGGATGTACTGTTAAGAGATGTAGCTTTAGACTTTTGATAACATCGTTCAAAATCGTTTACAATGACGCGAATGTTAGATCGTTGGAGGCAATTGGCAGGAAGCCTTGGACCTAGGTTTCATGTTAGTTGGCACTCATCAGCAAGGCGTATCTGCAACCTTGAAGGAACTAATGTCCCTTCTGAGCTTCGAACCCGCGTCACCCAATGCTGTAGTCAGAGACCTTACCGCTGAGCTATTCGGGCTCGCGATTGACCTCCTGTAGGACGCGAATGTGTTCATTTTGTCGTTTTCAGAATTGTATACATTTTCGCCTAATATTAATCGCATTATTCACTGCACTCATTCGTATTGGTACTAATCGTATTAGTATCAGTAGTAGTATCATTCCACCACACATTGATTTTATTTGATAAGAATCACATATTTATACAGTATTACTTATTGCTGACGTTTCGAGCACGATTCATTGCTCATAATCATATCAAGGCACTCACAAAGATTGTTTATAATAGTTCCATTATTTGTTATCCTTTGATTTCATTACTAGTAATATTTTCCTTACATCTGATTTCGGCATTGCATCATTTCTATCACACGTGTGAGGTGTAGATTCGATCGACAGAGATTCAGCGGAGGAGGTGGTTGGTCATTGAATCTGACGCAATCACAATACCAGAGATGTGGAGAATATTACTGCGAATGAAATCAAAGGATAAGAAATAACGGAACTATATAGACAATCTTTATGAGTTATATGAGTGCCTTTATATGATTATGAGCAATGAATCGTGCTCAAAACGTCAGCAATAAATAATACTGTATCAATATGTGATTTTTATCAAATGAAATGATAGAATTATACATCACCACAGTGCCTAAGTTCTGTTCTTATATCGGCAATAGTATCAACTCTGCATCTGTGTAGGATGAAGTATTCTTCCAGCCGGTATTTTCTTGTGAAAAGCCTTCACCTGTATTCTAGTCATCATCTTCAGCATATTTTAAAGTTGGCGGTGGAAAATATGATTTTCTCTTCAGTATTTATATTGATGTGTTTTACTATTGCTTTAACATAGCCCTTCTGCAGAGGTATTTTAAGTACGTGGATCCTTTGACCAGTGTTTCAACTAAAGAATACCATCCTGCTTTATGTTTTTACCTTGGATGTTATTTTTTTAGTTGTAGTTGATATTTGTCTTCATTAAGTTTTTTTATCCTTCATATAAATTGGTAAAAAGAATCAGAGGGAACACATAATCCGCATCGATCAGCAGTTTTCAAAACAATTTCACTAGTGTATTAAAGGAAGTTCATGTTGAAACCATGGTATAGAACAAAACAGCAAATAGGATATTGGGACGATAATCAATCTAAGCGGATATATACCTCATAAAATAAGACCAAGGCAAATCAATCACCGGTTGTAGCAATTAATCCAGATTAAAAATTCAGCCAGCCAGAAAACATTTATTTATATTCAAGTACTTAATAAAAATCAGAGAAAATCAGTCAACTTGTAGAAAAATAGCATTCAATAATTAGTCAAATTAGCGAAACAGATTTTCTTAAGTACTTAAGAAAAATTATATTCTTTCTTTACCAATGATCAAATCATACTTAAGGTGATGACCGACTATAGTAACAGTGGGAGCATTTACTAAGAAAATATGAACTAGAGAAATACTTCAGTGAAGACGATCATATATTCTCAGCCAAGAAGTATTCTGCATTGTATTTTATTCGTTCACATTGGTTTTCTGTGCTGTTGTTTCGAAGTGTAGCCATTTGAACTTTTGTACAAGGTTTCATTTTGGTATATTTGTCTATCCTTGTGGTTAATATACGAGTGTAGTCTAACGTTTGTATAATTGTAGTGAAGTATCAGTAATCTATAGCTACTAGGAAACTATTGCAAATCAGGTTATACTGGGAAGCTATTTCCTTTTGTCTTACGACTTAGGTGTCGTTGAATGTGAAGGTGAATGAGTACGTTAGCCTTTGTGAACTAAGTTAAGATTCATTTGTCCACGTTTTTCATCTTCTGCCAGCTAGACTGGCATTTACGAAATTGTATGTGGTTATTTATTGTCACTGTCTTCTACTGTACTTTAAGCATAAAGAACAAGGTTCGGGTTTTCGAAACTAATGTCAAGTCAGTCCTTGTATATGGATGGTTCAGAGACTTGGCATGTCACTGAAAGCATTTTGAACAAATTTTTTATCAACAGATACCTTCACTCCATACTGCAGATCAGATGACCAGAAAGAATTAGCAACAAGGTACTCTGGGAACGAATCAACCAAGAACTTCTTGCTCAATAAATCTGCCAAGGAAAGTAGAGATAGATCAGACACACACACACACTGTGAAAGACCGTCGAGTCACATTGTGCGCCAAGCCCTCTAGTGCAGCCTGAATGGGAAATGACTAGTTGAGCCTGAGTTCGAGGGTAATATGGAGCTCTGTTGGGGAAGAAGAGATGGAAGACTATGAGCAATCGTGAAGCCAGCTAACGAGGCGTGCAGAGAACAGGACAAAATGGAGATGTACTGTTGAAGTCTTTTGTTCCACTCAGAACCTGAAGGGATAATAGTAATAATAGTCCGTGATTGTCTATGTCATTCATTAACACTAAACATTGTTGATTATTTTTATTGTCTCTCGCTTCACAAAACACCATATAGTTTCAAAATCTGTTTGTGAAGTAATCAATTTCACTGGGACGTAAATAACTAAATCATTATAAGTACTGAGCAACATTATTGTTCGCTCTCTATCGTATTTTCATTTTTAACCGTTTCCATTCATACTGATGAATTAATTGTCAGTAGGATACTGAATGAATGAATTTGGCACGATTATGATTTTTTAAAATAATGACAGTTAACACCTTTTTACGTAGGTTCGTTTAGAATATGCTACTTATATCATCTGGATTATGTGTGAAGGCTCTAATAGCTTGAGATGGAAAATTAGTAAACAATAAAAGAAAACTGGCATTTAATTGGAAACTTGCAGTCATCTACTAATTTTTGTATTTTTTATGCTTATTTCTTTAAAACTAGTTTTTAAAAGTTTGTTTTCACAGAAACATAAGTTAATCACTTGAATTATATCCTTTTTAGTTATGGGACCTAGTCGCCGTGTATTCGAAGGTTACAGGCACGTTAGCCATCATTACAAATGGGCCTTAGATCAAATGTTCCTAGTACGTAATTTCTCAGCTGTAATAATCGTAGAAGACGACCTGGATTTAGCACCAGATTTTCTGAGCTATTTTGCTGGTATGTTCCCAATTTTAGCTCGAGATAATACACTTTTCTGTGTATCTGCTTTCAATGACAACGGAAGACTAGAATTAATTGATGTTAAGCGCCCGGACTTATTGTATAGGTAAGTAATGCTTTCTAATATTTTGGAAGTATATCCTAATGTTTTGGTATTTTAGCTACTACATTTAATGTTTTAAGTCTCCTCAGAATAAATGACGAATATCATTTTTATAATTAATGCTTTATTATGTCGGTGTTAGCAACAAGAAACTATGCAAACAAACTAACCAAGAACCTATCGTTCAACAGATATGTAGGAGAAAATGGAGATAGGTCGGGCATACGTTGAGGAGGCCATCGAATGGCATCGCGCACCAGGCCATTGCTCGGGTGGAATCCCAATCATGGGAGGCGACGAGTGGGTGACATGGAGGAGATCGTTTGGGGAGGAGACGAGAGATTATGGACCTTCGTGAACCCAGCTAAAGAGGACAGTAGAAAATAGAACAATGTGGAGATGTGTTGTTGAAGCCCTATGTTCCACTAGGCTCCCAAAGAAACAATGATAATAATGTCGGTGTTACACCCACTGTCAGAATCACCAGCTGTCTGGTTAATCAAGATCCTTTATGTTGAAGTCCTAACTGAAGCTACTTACTGGCTTCTACACCAACTTTCCATTAGGTGGACAAAGGGCATTAGCCACAAGCATTCAAACCTCTGGTATTTCTTAGCCTTAGCATGTACTTACTACAAATAGAAAGCGAGACAAAGTTTGGTTCTTTTCTAGAGGTATTATCAGTGTTCCCACAGAATATACCGTTCAGCGAACATTGTTCTTATTCCTTAGAATGATTAAATCTTTTGGATTGATTTAACCACATAAGTGTGTAAAACAAAAGGGCTTCACTATTTCGGTCCTCATATTTGGGTAACTCACATAAAAGACCACTTAGTAATCCAGTAACAAAAAGTGGTTCTGCAGAACAGCTTTAGAAAATAACTTTCAAATGAAGTGAAATACTGTAGTGTTTATACTAAGGCTGTACAGAAGACTGTCGTTAATTATGTGAAGTTAGCGGAAATGCATATCAGTTAGTTTATGTAAGAGGTGTCTTTCTTGACAACCAGAAGGACTTGTTCATAGAGAATGGATATCCCTGACACTTTTAAATCGATCAACTCAATGGCCGTAGTCGCAAGTTTTTTTTATCCTCTAAATGTCACTAGAAGTAACGAAATACTATGATAATTGCCAAAAGGTTCTGTTTTTTCTGAAATGCAAAGGTAAAGAATACAAAGTCTTAATTTCCAAAATCATAAATGATAGTTTCTAAAAGTAAGACTATTGATGCTGGTTTACATGCTCTTTTATGGGTATAGTCATATGGTAAAACGTTTATAGAAAAAAACAATACATAATCTGCATTTATTATCCTTTGGGAATTTAGTAGATTTTTTGAAAATTTCACCCCTTAATTGTTCGTTATTCGATGTTAGTATACTTCTTTTTCGATATTTATAGAACGGATTTCTTCCCTGGTCTGGGTTGGATGTTACTAAATACATTTTGGATGGAAATCAGAGAAGGTTGGCCTGATGTATACTGGGATGAGTATTTACGAAAACCGTATGTACGTAAAGGACGAGCTTGTATTCGACCAGAGATTAGTCGTTCTATTACATTTGGACGAATCGGTATATCTCAAGGTCAATATTTTGACAGTCATTTAAAGCATATCAAATTAAATGATATAAAAATTAATTTTCAAGATATGGATTTATCCTATCTAGAGGAGAGTGTATATCGTAAAAATTTACAGAGTTTAGTTTATACAGATTCAATAGAAATGGATATTAACTCTTTTATTAATAATCAGATAGATATGTCAGAAATTTATAAGCCTATTCGAATTATCTATCATAATCGTAAAGAATTTGAAGAGATTGCAAAACACTTTAAACTTATGTCTGATTTTAAATCTGGTGTTAGCCGTAATGCATATATGGGAGTGGTACCGATATATGTGAACAATCGTCGTGTGTATATTGCACCACCTAATGTATGGACAGGTTATAATGAATCATGGGTTTAGTGTTATTGTATGTGTATACATGTATGTGTATAGGCAATTTCTAGTGAGTTGTAAAAATGCAACCTTTATTCATTCTTTTGTACTGCATATTGTCAATATTAAGGAAGGAAGGAAGGAAGGAGGGAAGCCTTTTTTATTGGTTCTTGCTTATTTCTTTATCTTTATTTATTGGGTTATTGTTTTGTTTCACATTGTTTTGTTATCATAGTGAAGTGATATAACTATTAGAAGTTGTACAGTTATTGTTTATACACATTTCGTATATGTATTTGTGAGTGTGGGTGTGAAGGGAGACCTTCTATCTCCTCTAATCTGTCTTTCATTATTTGATGTTCTTATTGGATTTTGGTATATTCTGACCGTTGGTGTTAGGTATAATTGAGTTACACTTTGTTTTCTTATTTGGAAAAAAAGCAACAACAACAGAATTTCTAATTTATTCTTATTAATTTACATTTTAAGGTTACACAAAGCTTTATGTGATGAGCATATTTTTGCATTGTACAGTTAATATATATATATATATATTCTAGTTCCTTATTTCTTGGTGGCGGTTAAAGATTTACGTTAGTGATTAGATATTCTTAATATTTTTGTTTTTACTCTTTCTATATACTACCTAATGATTAGTGGTTTATGGTTGTACAATTAAAATCAGATTATAAACATGAGATACAAATGTCTTTTTGCTTCGACTATACAAAACTTGTGTTAATTATTTAGTGGTGAACTGGCTTCTGCTTTGTACTACTGAAGTGTAGGGAAGATAGGAGAGTTATTCAAATGACAACTAATGTGATGTGTCATATATATATATGTTTATTTATATATGGTTTTTCAAGAAACTATATCCTGTGAGTGTCCGTCGGTGGTCCACCGGTAGAATGCTCGCCACTCACACACGTGTTCCAGAGTTCGATTCACGGTCAACGCACTCTTAAACCTCACTAAACCTGTAGTAAGGTCGGTAAAGCGGAAAGGTTGGGTGTAAGGTTAACAACCCCACCCCGTAAAATAAATAAGCCAATGCTACAGAAACTTTAAAGCTCTAACTTGGAGGCCTCTGTTCCGATCGAAACCTAAAGGAATAAAAAGGGTGTCTCGTGAAGAAATTCAAACAAATTTGTGAATACTTGAAATAATAATGTAAAATGTGATAAAATGTTTGTGATTACAATCACAGTTCAATATGAAGTGATAAAATTAATAATATCACATATAGGATAGTTCATTGATTGTATAGACATTAATAGGATTAGTAGGCAATTAAAACATTATGCAACATGGCGGGAAGTTTGATAAGATAGAGTTAAACATAGCAAAAACATATTGAATTAAAATAATAAACGGAACAAGTGAAATAATACTGGAAACTGTCCAAATTTAAAATATCAGTAATAATAAGGGAAAGGCACACAGACTACTTAGACACGACAAAAATTAAGTAAGTAATTGGTTTCATTCCCCTTTTCTATTCTAAGGCCAAATTAGAATTAGGGAATATGCATACCTCTTTTGTAAACAAAGTTCTGGCTAAATTCATGAATAAACAAGGCCTCTACAGTCGTTGGAAGCTTGGAATGAAGAAAATGTGCTAATCTGACTTGAATTCAATAGATAGTCTTCAAACATTTGTCGGAGTCGGTTGAGTGACACAAATCGATCAACTGTTCTAGAGTAATCCTTTCCACATCTTTCCTTTCTCCCTTGTAAAACCATGCTGGAGTGTGCTTCGTGTGGAAAGTATTCTTTGGCTAGGACCTATGTACCTTGCTGCGTAAGAGCTGGGGAATTTATAGTTGCACATGGAGGTGCCCAAATGAGGGAGTTTATCTTCTACACCAACGGAAAAGAACTTCAGACTGGTGAAAGTCATCTGAAGTTTTATTGCAAAGAACGCCTTATCAACTGATTCAGAAAGATGATTTTTAAGACTAATCGCCTCATGAATTCCAAATTCATAAAATAGTTTCCTTTGGAATTACTGAAAAGACAAAATAGTCTACAGATTACTTTATTTTTCGATATAGAGTTTAAATTGATGCGACTTTCAGTAATATTTCGGGGAGCAGCATCATAAACTTCACAAAGAATTTCAGTGGGGTCGTTTTATGCACTGCTGCAAATGCATTCACTTCTAAACATCCTTGAAATTCTGAACATCTACATTACTTAGAACTATGCCTTCTTTCACTTTGATTTTTATCTATTGTTGTTTATTGTGTTTTGTTTTGAAGTGCACTTTTTTGCTAGTTTGCCACTCATTGATCGGTTGATTAGCTACATATAATTCTTACAGCCTGCATGTCTACTTCGATCCAGCATATTGGATGAAGTTGAAGAATTTAAATCTTTTAATTCTGATCATTTGATATTGTTCGTTTAAAAAAGAATTAGGAGGTATTATCGAATCTCGAATGCCTCTTTTTATGAATCAGTGGCATGGAAACGTCAAAGTGAAAGACCCAGGGGGTGATCTGCTAAGACAACCACCTGCTTCGGTCTCGGCACCCGAGCAATTTTCCAGCCTTCTCACAGACTGTGAGATCTTGTCTGGAGCATCTCTTGGTGCTCATAATGTACGAAGTTTGTGTCTTAATAATAATAATAATAGTAATAATAATGAATCGTTTGCTGAGCAGTAGCTTTTTTGTTGTTATCAATAAACTCCTATTTGTTCCACTTGGAATCTTAAGTCACCGTTTTTCTAACAATTATGTAGCCATCCACTGTCAGTACAAAATTGAAAGTTCGTGTCTTTTAAAGGATCTCATCCTCTCATCTTTTTACAATTTTATCTCTTCACCTGTATAGTTGATTGCTTATCAGTTTATATTCTTCTCTTCAGTTTACCATCTACTGCGAATACGTTTTAGCGAGAGTAACGTAAAATAAAAATCAGTGTAAGCAAAATAATATGTAGCAGCAATCACGTGGTTTCTGATTGTTCATTTAATTCACGTGAGATTTTGTAGGCATTATTTTTAGTGTCTGCAGAAGAACTAAACTCTGACTCTAAACAACAACTGGAAACGTGATAGTGGATTAGGTCTTTTTCATACCTTTTTGCTTTAAGTCTCCAGAGAAAATTAATATTTATTCTTTTACTTTATGCATTTTATTTTAATATCTTTTGCTTCTGGTACTGCTTTTCCTTATTTGCCCATATCCCGTCGTTGATCGCTCTTTGCTTAGTTAATATTTTATGTGATGTGGTATTGTGCGTAGATCCACAGCACTTTGCACAAGGAACAGGATCCGAATTTTTAATATCAATATGGAGTCAATGCCTCCAATTGTGAAGACGGGGAGCAGCTTCACATACAGAACAGGAAACATAAAAGAAAGAAATGCTGTTATATCACAATTATGAAGTAAACATATTAGTTTTGCAAGTGTTATACATTAGGTTCGACGACTTAGTGAGTCAACACAGACATTGCCAACAGACTGTTGGCCTTCATCAACAACTGTCTTTGCTCAATACTTAGAATGAGGTGAGTGACGACAAAGGATAAGCAACACGGAGCTCTGGCAGCGAACCAGCCAATAACCTATTGCTCAGAAAGGAATGGAGATGGATTGGAAATACGTTGAGGAGATCATTGAGTGGGAGCTGAACAGGAAGTGATAGATTGCATGTCCGAAGACGATATGGAGTAGATCATCTGAAGAAGAAATGTAAGCTTGTGAGCGATTGTGAAGCCAGTTGGAGGTAATGGCAGAGGATCGAGTACAATACGGATGTATCGATGAAGACCTTTGTCGCACTCAAAAGGCAAGGAATGAATAATAATAGTAACGAACACCAATCTCTGTTTCGTAATTAATGTAGTTGTAGCGATGGACTGATTGACTTAAATCACTCGACTTCCAACAACTGGTTCACGGATTCGAACGCTTCTCCAACTTCTGAGGTTTAAAAAGCCATGTAATATATCAACCCTAACAAAATAAGTGTTGTTCATTGTCAAATGTGTTAACATGAATACGATCGCTGAAACCTATCAATAAAATAGAATGTAGTTATTAAGCAAAGTGCCACGTCGCTGCTGTACAGTGTGTCGTAACGCAGTTTCGTTGTGACGTTGGTCTAATCCTCAGGAAGCTGTGGGCGTAGGTTTTGCACTTGGTATTCAGAAAAGGATTTCTATGATTTTCAGGAAATATGTTTCCTGGGACATTCAAACCTGTATCATTCAATCCAGAAATCAATAATCTTGTCACTAAGCTGTTCACAGGGTCTATCTAGGATGATGTCCTTGTGTGCTAGTCTACATCTTTCAATCGTGTACACTAGTCAGTCTTTCACAATCCTAGTTGTCTAGTGAACAACTTGTTGACTTCAAAACTAAGTGATATAGGTTAGAATTTCTACTGAATTAATTCTCAACAGCTGTTACAGTAAAAATACAAACTGTTTATATCCTTTGATTTACAAAGTCTATTTTCCATTGACGAAATACGTCTTGCAGCTCCTTATTCTCTCACATTATAGAAAAGAGGCGATACATTTTCCATGTACTTCTTGAATCGATTCATGTGTTATCTCCGGCGCACACCCGATATCTATGGTCAGCCTGAATTTGGCATATTACTGATACTATTCACCATATAATTATAGACAAACTGACTTCTTATTTCCTACAATGTTCATTGATTTCCGTTATTATTATAACGTAATTGCTAATGATCACATTATATATTTCATAGGTTTATCTTTATATATTCTCCCGTAAACAAGATGGAGTATAGAGAAGAATAAAACACATCATGTGACTTTATAGGGTCTCTGTCTTTACAATATTATCTCTTTTCACCAATTTTATATTTATTTCCAATTTTGTAATATAGTTGAAATTTTGATAACAATTAATCACAGTCAGTTATTTTATTGGTAGACAGATAAACACTTACTTACTGTGTCAGACAGATAACATAATCAGTGGATGAGCACACATGAAATCGATTGCACTTATTCTCTTAGTGTTCTGTTCCTTTTTTATTTTTATAAAAGTTTACAAGTTGAGGTTATCTGCCTTTTTGTTAGTGGCAAGTCAAAAAACATCACATTCATATAAATAAAGCATATTCCACCTTTTCTATTAGAATACCTAGTATTATGCTTGAAATACTTCCTCTACAACATAACTGACACGAAGAACTCTATTGAGTTTTTGTTTACTTTATTTACCGCATTAAACTCAAGATGTATGCCGTCCCTAAATTGCTATAGTATTGTAAGGTGGTGATTAGAATATTTAACGATGAGATAGTTAGATGTGTATTGTTGATTTCTTTATTATTATTATTCTATGGATTCTGAGGGGAATGTAGGGCTTCAACAGCACATCTCCATTTTGCCCTGTCCTCTGCACTCCTCGTTAGCTGCCTTCATGATTGCTCATAAGCTTTCATCTTCTGCCCACACGATCTTCTCCATGTCACCTTCGAATCCAAGCCCAACTCGTTATTTCCCATTCGAGCTCCACTAGAGGGTTTGGCACATGATGGTCAGTCATAGGTCTTCCACAGTGTGTGTGTGTGTGATCCACGTCCATTTTCTTCTGGACACTTGTTGAACAAGAGGATCTTAGTTGGTTCGATCTCAGAGTACGTTGTTGGTATCCTTTCTGACCATTCGATTTTCAGTATGGAGCGAAGGCAATTGTTGATAAAGGTCTTCTGTTGCCTGTTGGAAATGGCGCGGCAAGTTTGTTATCCACCACACACAAGAACTGACTGACTTAACATTCGTGTTGAAAGTCCGAATTCCTTCCCTTATGCTTAGTGCAGAGGATTTTCTAACTGCCTTGTCTTATCGAGTTTTGTTTTGATATCCTCATCCGTGCTGTCTCTTGTACTTGAAACGGCACTGCCCAGATGAGTGAAAGAAGTGACCTCTCTCAAATTTCTGCCGTTGACAGAGCTCTGTGTTTGTTGTGGTTAGTTGTTGGGTATCTTCATCACCTCCGTCTTCTCGATGTTTGCTTGTAGTTGTGTATTCTCTTCTGCCAACTTGTTGGTTTTCGCCTGTAAGTCTTTGAGTTTGTGTGATATTAAACATAAACGATCCGCGAGATTTAGATCTGCTAGGTTCTTCTTATCGGTCTGACGTATTTCTGTCTTCTCTCTCCCATCAGTCTCCCACGTGATCCCGTCAACCACAATCAGGAATGTCATCGGTGATAGTAGGCAGCCTTATTTTATTAAGCTTGCAGTTAAATCCAATTTAATTATAATTTTAAATAAATTTTTTATTAATAACTACAAAAAAAAGTCATTAGGTATCTTTTTATGTTCTAGAACGCATAGCCTATGAGTTAGAAGTGTAGTACTTAAACCAATGAGCTAGCTTTTTCAGAGTGACTTGATGTGATTGACTGATTCAGGTAGACAGTTGATGATCACGGTCTTAAATGAGCCAAATGACTGCTCAGTGAATACTATCCATTGATGCGACATACTTTTTTATAGTTGTTATTCGATTGTATATACTGAAACATAATTTTTTATTAGAGGCACTGATTTACGCTAAATTGCTAAATATTAAAATTTAGATAAATCACAGTATGGCTGGCAAAACATAAAGCATCAGACAGCATTGGAAGCTCTCAAAAATAATTAGAGATTCGTCATACTGCAACCTAACAAAGGCTTGGGGGTGGTGCTCATGGACAAAGATAGCTACATTGCAAAGGTGAAAGCTGTGTTAAATGACCCGTTGAGGTTTAAAGTTGATGATTGCCAGAAAGATAAGACAGATGCAGCTGAGAAATCCCATACAAATGCGTTGAAAGATCTCCTAAATAAGAATTTAAGAACAACAAAGTACAACGAACAGTCTCTTTTCAGTGAATTTATTCACTTATCTGTACAACTGCATTTATGTGTAATTATTTTGTGTGTATGTGTGTGTACATTAGGATTGTCAAAACAAATTTTTTAGGGTTACTGTTTGCGTCATCAAAATGTGATGAATAATCAAAATTGTAACTAGGGGTTACAATCGAGATCATTTGTCAGCATTCTAATCTACTCCCACTCTCGGAGTCGGAATTCAAACGCCTACTGCTTATGTGTACCATGGATGCACAATTCCAGTTTGACAACACTCTTTACCGCCAAATAGATGGTGTAGCTATGGGCAATCCCCTTAGCCATGCTTTAGCAGATATCTTCATGTTTAACCTTGAAAGAACAAAGTTGAAGCATGCAATTGACGAAACAACTTATTGTCAATAAGAAGTTAATTGGTGGATGCGCATTTCGTCCTATTTGGGACTCGTCAACTGGATGTGCCTGCATTCCGCAGTGAGTGATGATGTTCCCACCGACACGTTTGTGGTGTCTCCTATCTACTTGGATTATTCAACAACGCACATACAAATATTGAATTTACTATGGAACGTGAAGATGCCGGGAAGTTCCATTCCCTTGATATTGCCATGCAACTCCTGGGAGATGGTAGTTTCCAGAGGTCAATTTACCGAAAGCCTACATGGAATGGGCAATACCTACATTTCAATAGTTTTTGTCCAAATACCTATAAACGATCACTAGTCAGGACTCTGAACTATGGAGCTAGGAAATATGCTATACAGAGAAATTAGAGGAAGAATTTATGATTCTCGAAAAGATGTTGAAAAACAACACTTACTGTCAGAGATTCATTAACAAATGTGGAAGATATGAAGGCTCAAATGTCGAACAAATAGCAGTGGGAAAAAGACTATCTTCATTCAACTCGACTTTTAAGGTGGAAATACTGCAATAATTGTCAACAGAAGATTGAGCACGTCACTAGCCAGAGCCTATCCTGCAGCTAAGTTGGTTTCCGTCTATCGGATAACACACTCCTTGCTGCAGTCAATTTTACATATCCCCTTTTCATGTTAAATCCAACTCTGTATACAAATTTACGTGTATCTGCAGGAGAAGTTACACTGGGAGAACAGAAAGAAGGACAACCCCAGATTTTCTGAACATGTACTGAAAAGGATACGTCTCAAGGGAACAAACGTTTACAATAGGGGTCATGAGGTGGAAATCGCAAAATCCTGTAAAATTATCAATAGACAAAAAAGTTCAATTCTCCTCAAGTTTTCCGAAGCAATCTCAATCAAACGCCTGAAACCCGGATTGTGTGTTCAGAAAGAAGCACTTATCAGTCTTTCCTTGCCTTGGTAACTGGATGTCTTTATTCTCTCTTTCATTTGATTGCGTAATCTTTGGCTTTTCCCCCCCACCCCTTTGATACAGTGTAATTTTGCTTATCACTTGTTTCTATAATATGAGTTGAACTCAATGTACTGTTACCCAGTTTAGTAGTTACTTATCATCATATAACGCGTCTCTCGTCTTTATTACGCAAACTTCCTTACCATTGTATGCAGACATTTACTTTGCTTAGACCTGAACTCTCTGTGTAAGAACCATATACGTGTAATTTTCTGAGCACTGTTTACCAGGTTCGATGCCTCCTGTCAACTGACATTATTTAAAATTTGCAAGTATGTTAAAACTGTTCTGTACGTGAACTTAATAATAATAATTTATTTAGGCTGTAAACAGCTTATAAGAAGCCGACAAAATAAATGATGGTGCCGTCTTATTTTGCACAAACTGTTGTTATTGCTTTATTCAAATTTATAAAGGGGAATAAATGTATGAAGAAATAAATCACTTTATAACAAGCATCTTACTCTATTCCATTAAGCTGTCAACTCATACATTAAATAGTTTTATGTGTCGGAGTTTCAAAATATCCGAGAGTTACTTAAAAAAGGAGCATATCTTTAAATTGCCTTTATAGTAACCTGTGTGTAGTAAGTAAACACATGTAATGGTGACAATGTCTTTCTTTCACTCTCGCTACTCATAAGCTGTCACCTATTGTTTACTGTAATGTAGAAGAATTCCTTACGTCAAGTTGAAAACCCTCTGATTCATCTAATTAGTCTGTAAATGATTGAATGGTCTCATTCGGTTTTTAGTCACTCATTGACATCAGCTATAGAGCCAATAAAGCTTTAAAAACGTTGAATAGCAAACGTATTCTCATTTCGTACTCATTAGTAGTTTACATTATAGGGTGTTTTGTGCGGAGTAAGTTTTAAGATAGCTGGGGTTTCAGGAATCCATTGCAAATATTATTTGTCTACCGCTCCAGTCGTAGGTGTTTTAAGCAATCTATGTGGTTAGAAAATTTTCTCAACTTAATGTCAAGTTAGCATGTACAGAATATGGTTAGGTATTGGTGAGTTGTTGTTTTTTTAAATTCACATCTTCACATGCTTTATTATTTGATATATTTAAAGAAATGTATTTTATTCACTCAATTAAAAGACCATTAAAGGTGAACTTGAATCAATAAGAATGTTGTGTTGTTTTTAAATCAAATGACACTGAAGTATTTAGCATTGTATTCCTAACCTATTGAAACATTTCTGTACTCTTTATCACAGATTGTCTACATTTTTTTGATCATGAGTTTTAGATGGATATAAAAATCTTATTTGAACATTGATAGCACGTAGACCTTTTAAATAAATACTTTTGTTCACTTAATTCTCTAGCAATAATCTTTTTGACTGTTTTTTTTTTTACTGTCTATCATATAAAGTATCAGTTTGGTCACAATGGATTAGTTAACAAAAATACGTGGTTTTAATGTATAGCTAGCTAGCTAGCTGTAAGGTGAATATTGGTGAAACGAATTATTGCTAAAAATTTATGTGTTTCTGTACATCTTATAAATTGAAGCATACCACTGAACTGATGGTCTGTATGTCTGTGATTATAATGAGAGAAACGGATTATTTTGTCAGGTGGTGGTGAACCATTGACGAACTAAACGGTGAATTTTAAAGTATGCAGAAAATACGGAGAATGATGTGAAGAAAAAAGTTATCAAGTACAAAAAAGCCTTCACTGAACATCAATTTCTCTAATCTCAGTATTTTACAGTTATATAATTACAGACTGCAGAGTCTTCTGAACACCTTGAGCTGCAATCTACGAATGTTTGGCATGCGATTCGCCCCCGCCAAATGCAAGATGATGTTACAGGATTGGACTACACCGACTCCTAGATTAGAAATAGGAAGTGAAGTGGTAGAGCACGTTGACCGCTTCACTTACTTGGGAAGTACCATCAGCCCCAACGGGTTGATCTCTGACGAAATCTCAGCACGAATACAGAGGGCTAGTTTCGCATATGCCAGTTTACGCCGTCTCTGGCGTAGACATGATATCCGACTATCGACCAAAGGGCGTGTGTACTGCTCAGCAGTCCGCTCCGTCCTCCTTTATGGCTGTGATACCTGGCCATTGAGAGCGGAAGACATGAAAAGATTAGCTGTCTTTGATCATAGGTGTCTGCGTTCTATCTCCCGTGTGAAGTGGTATAATAAGGTGAGCAATATTGAGGTTAGGCGTCGAGTGCTAGGTAAGGCGGGGAAATCAGTCGACGAGACTGTGAAATTACATCGACTGAGATGGTTAGGACATGTGTTACGTATGCCTAGTCATTGCCTTCCTCGACGGGCAATGTTAGCTGATATAGGGTCAGGCTGGAAAAGAGCTAACGGCGGTCAAACCAAAACATGGCACCAGTCAATGAAATCCACAACAGTTAGTCTAAGCCAGCCACGTAGGAAGGTGTAGACTTCCTATGGTTGGGGTCCTCGGGATAGTAAAAACCAATGGTTGGAAACAATTGGTGACATGGCTCAAAATCGTTCTCAGTGGCGCAGATGCATCCACTCCTTGTGACTTATGATTTCCAATGAAACTGTTTTATTCTTCGTTATTACTATACCTTTGTCTCACACCTCTGTTTACTGTCTATATTATGCATTTCTCCTACTTTTTTCTCTTGCTTTGTGTGCTACATGGAGTGTGGCGACTTGAACTGCTGCACATCGGTGCAAAGTTCTATGTCGAAAACAGACAGACTGCTGGTTGTGTACAATATGGTCAACCATTATTGACCTACTGGCCATTTCGCCTGAATCATAAGTGCAAATGTTTAGCAAATGACCAATCAACTTTTATTATTTGATGAGATATCGATGATTATCTACTCACTCGTTTGGTTCATGAATTAGTAAACTCTTCCTTTTTTTGTTAATGTATAACAAACACTTCTTTGATATATTTAAACATGACAGTTATGGTCGTTCTCTGCTTAAAGTTTTCTAATGTGTACACTCCAAGCTATTTCAATGAGATAACTTGAGATATTGACTCCTGTATGTTTGTCTAAACAATAGTGGACAACAGAACCCGAAAAGATGGAAAACGCATCGGTAGTAGGTAACACCAGACAACCGTTTAGGCTTATTAGGGAAATAAGTTGTTAAAGGCAACTGGTAAGCGGAGCAATCTTGTCAGGATAAAAGACTGGAGCGTTAAAGAGAATACTCAAAGTGTTCTGTCCTACACGGGCACCCGATTCTCCCAACATCTACTTGAACGGGGTGTTGACCTGGGTCCTTCAACTGTAACAAAGGTTGTAAAGACTGTCTGTAATCTGAAACGAGGCAAATCAGTAGGACCTAATAAAATGACCCGAGAGGTGTTTCAGGATTGCAGTGACGAACTATTGACAAGGTAAACTAAGATATTACGTAATTTCTAGGAATCAGAGACAGTCTCGTTAGACTGGTGTAAAACTATTGATTATCCCAATTTTAAGGACAAGTCTTTCTGTGATATTGTTAATGGGATAAACTTGACAAATATAGTATCGAAAGTTATAGATTCAATAATCTTGCATAAACTGGCGGTGCCTAAGACAAACAAAACCGGAAAAATCTGGCAGGATTTAGACCAGACAGAGGGTGTATTGATCATATCTTACCCTTCGACAAATACCAGAAAATATGCATACTTACGGGTGTCCAGTACAACCATATTTCTTGAACTGGAAGTGGTATTTGACACTGTCATCCGAGAGGTATTGTGGCAGTAGCTAGCTGTGAAGAGGTGCAGAGAAAGTATATCACAATAATCAAGACACTTTACCGCAACTTGCGCAGCCATGTAGTAGCTTATGCGTGGTTGCCATTTGAACCATCTTCTCTATCCTTACTTCTATTATAACTAGTATTATACTACAACCACTGTTATTTTCAAGAGTTGATTTATAGGGATTTGATTTGTTTCTCAAGTTTGACCACTGATTGACATCAGAAGTTAGGATTTATGGGCCATTAAGTCGGGTAGCTGAATGGTCTACGAGCATGCCCTGTAACCGGAAGGTCCTGAGTTCGAAATCTGGTGAGTGCGCACTGTTTATGAGTCCCAAACTAGGATGAAACAGCTATCCAGTACTCCCTGTTTATATATGTTTCTTTAACCGATATCACTCCGTGGTCAGACTTGGAAAGCCATTGTTTATCTACTATTTCTTCACTTACTTCAGTCGACAAAGCTCGTAATTTAGTATATATTTTTGTCGATACTTTAAAAGGCGCCTACGATATCGGACATATTTGTCCAAGCATTTCAGAATGATCCGTGTATGTAGAAAAATCAAACCACTCACATGACTTCCTAGTATATATCTGCGTCATGTCTCAAAAAATCATTCTGTCGCAGTCTATATTATCCGTAGGCGAAGATTGTCAAAGTATATTTAAGAATGTTTCGTACAAATTTAAGTGGTGTTTAAACCTTCGTCACTCGAAACTAAAAAACTTATGAAATCTGTACAAAAAGGTACAACAGACACCGTGTTGTTTGCTGTGTATATGTCACCGTCCAAACGACAACGCAATTTGTTCCATCCTTTCCAATAGCTTGTCCACCTGATCATGTCTGCTGACCGTTGATCTGTTTGAATAACTCATAATGCACTCCTAGCACTACAGTCGACTATTTCGACTCGAGTGCTTCAATACAATGTTAAGTAGGTCAGCCTCCACACACTCTACACCATTGGAATCCGATCTTATCAGAGGATGATTCCTGTCTCACTGAATAAATAATTTAATACTTTTTATCCTTACAGAAGTGGAAAACTCTATGATGTAAATTATTCTTCATCTCATCTTCTCACCTCTCCAGTCACTAACTAATCGGAAAGCATTATTACAACTACTCGAACAACATTTCCTTCACACGGAATAAACGACTATCCAAAGGAGAGCCTACACTTTTCACTCCATAGCATCAATGATGTATACCTCCTGAATATAATGCTCGAAATTATGGAGTGGATTTCGCGAGAGTGATAAAATGAAAGACTTCTCAAACCAGAATCAGTGTTTACAATGAATTCAGATATGAATTGACTTCAGCGTACATAGTTCGTCATGAAGTGCTGTGAAAGTTCACCACAGAATCATCTTAAAGCAGTTACGTACTGAGCGTCATTCAGTCAAAATAATAATAATAATAATGAAAATTGAATGCACAACAAATATGTGAACAACGGTCACGAACACAATTCACAATGCTCTAACATGCATTCAGATTATTGATCATTATGCACTGTGAGTGATTATGCGACATTTTGCTGATATCAATGAAGTTGTAGAAATATACATACGTGTATGTGTTTGTGTCACAGCCAACTTCGTAATAGCAAAACAGAATACTATTGCGGATAAAATGTGAACACGTTCTACTTCGTAATTTGAATGAAATGAGGTAGGCAGATTCTAATTAATTAAGAAGAAGAAGAACACAAAATACGAAAATGATCAATGTGGAATCTGGTGGTTGACATGTAAGTGATATATTGTACTCTGTTGACTGATTGAATCAACAAAACTATCTCAGACTGGTATGAGGTAGCAATGAAATCTACTCATAGCTACTCTTGAAGAAGAACTAAATCAATCGATATGATGGATGACTTTAGAAGATTTCAAAGCATGCAGACACAGTCATTGGGAATATCGATTGACAACAGGGTTTATTCTCGTGGGTACTTGATTGACATGGATTGATGATCGGATTGGACTAGTTATTCGAATTCCAGTCAATGGGACAGACAGTTAGTTCTCCGTTCCACACATTGAGGTGTAGTCCCTGGGTCAGTGGCATCGTCCCACACAGTATCTCCGTGTAGAGTATTAATCACAAACTATAATCACTTTAAACTAGCAAACTCCAGATGGGCCAATAATAAGTAGCAGTGATTACCCAACTTATATTCATAAGAGAAGAGATTCTGTGAACTGAATACATGCTGAGCCTAATCTCATCGCTGTCTTGTACATCTTCAATAAGTTGAATAACCATCAAGTTAATTGATACTAAGCTCCAACTCACACTCTCTCCCTCACACACATATTTCTGTCTAACCCCTTCTCTGTATTTCACAGTTCACTCATGTTCAAGTATTTGTTCACTGAGTGTTGCTAATGAACCTGAGTGTACTTCATCAGGTGAAATTGTTGACGATAATGTAGTAAGTAGGTCCATTGTTCTTCCAATGAGATTATTGTTGGTTGTGAAGTGAAGATGAGAACAAATTATGGTTGTTGAAGTAAAGACAATGTTTGTGTATGGAAAGGTGAGGAGTAATTCAATTATAACAAGTTATGCTAGAATGTAATCAGCTTACATTACTTTGAAAGAAATAGTATCTTAATTACTTCAGTAGTCTGTTGATTCACAACTTATACTCCAAGTATTCTGAGACTCATCATTGAAGTCTAACCAAGGCTTTGAAATGAAGTACTGTTTCATGTCCATTTTTCGCCATGTTTCCGTTCACCAAGTGATTACGCTGCCAACTAAACGACCAGGTCGGGCACATTTCATGGTACCTATCGGTTTACACTATCCTTAAAGTTATCCAACACAGTTTCCTTGTATTCTCGGATGACGTTTATAATGTGAAATTGCAACTGTGAATTAATGATTAACGTTTATTAATTGCAGTGGACAATAAACAAATCCAGACAGTACGGTAGACTTGTAACTATTATTCTGCTTTCGAATGTGTATGAATACCATCTTCAAGATATCCTAGCGACAACACAATACTCTGTTGGGCACAGAATTTCGAATTGTTCACTGCGATAGACTGCTTCTCAACACTTTTCATTGTCAATTTATCATTACGGGATACATAGAATTGGTCAGATGCGTCTATTCTCAAATTATCCGGTCGAGATATTTTCAGTCTAATTCATCATTTACTTCATTATGAAAACAGTTAGTGCAACCTCTTCTCAAGAAGATAATGTGACCTTCGACACGATTTCGATAATTCAAATGAATTTGTGATAGATTCTACAATAAATCTGTACATTTTAAGTGCATAAAATACCTCACCACTTCATTACTGAATCTGTTAACCTTATTTCCATTATGTAAAACACTACTCATTTTTTCACATGAATTTCACTGAGGCATACATCAATTTCGGTGGAGATTACACAGCCCAGTGCTGAATAAAAGATACATTTATATTTTTTTTTTAACGAGTCGATCATGGATTGATATCAGTCAGAGACCCGTTGAAAAGAAGCAGGGAGTACTGGACAGCTGTTTCATCCTAGTTTGGTAGAAGTTAGAATTCATGGGCCATTGAATTGGGTCCCAGTAGCTGAAGGGTGTACGAGCTTACCTTGTAGCCGGAAGGTATTGGGTTCGAAGCCTGGCAGTGGGTGCGTACTGTCGATGATTCCAAACTAGGATGAAACAGCTGTCATGTACTCCTTGGTTTTCAGTGGTTCTCTAAGTGATGTCAATCCATGATCAACTGGTATAAACATAAATAATCCTTACAAACCAACTATAGAAAACATTTATATTTCACTTATTGACATATTTCTAGATTTATTTACATTCTAATCAACTGACTATCTCCCTTCTTACTACCTGTTCAAACATTTTCACTGACACTCAGTTCTCTCAATCTCATCTACGTAGAAATATTTCAACTCTAAAGACTATGAATGTTTGGTCTAACTGCATGCAGACACTAACTGTTAACAGCCTCTGAGAATGGGACACAAAATCGACTCTGGTAGGATTGAGGTTCTACAGAATGCTGTTGGTTCGTATAAAGAAAGACTGAGTGCAGAAGCTTTGCATATATGAGTGAATCCCGACAGTTTGAAGAGACGTGAAGGTGTGATGTTAGCTGATGCATCGCAAATCCTGATTAATAAATAAAAATGAATATATATCACTAATTAATCATACTTGATCTAAATTCGCGATTGTCTATATCTTCTTATGGAGAGGCTAATAAATGTTTTATAACTGTCTACCCATACAGTAATGCACACACACACACACCATTGTATAACGCATACACACATATATTTTCATATTCAGTTGTCTCAGACCATGAACTTTTAGTCGAACGTGATCACTAAAATTCTGATGAAAAGTACACTCTGTTTAAAGTGTTTAACAAAAGTAGACTAATATTTGTAAGCCTGAGATCACATTTTGATCACAGTTCATGCAATTTTGATTATCATACATGCTGATACCTGTTTCCTGACTGATGTGACTGGACAAAAATATTTAAAATTAAGAGGTGTCCATACTATATATTAACCTCTGTGATGTTAATTTCGATTAACTTCCCTGAAGGAGTTCGGATCAGTTTCCCGAACCAAACATTGGAATTACTCATTTCAATTTCACTGAGATTTTACAAATATGATATTTACAAATGTCTACTTCTCACGCGGTGCCCAATTATTTTGGAGGTATTCAGTCCAATCTTGATCACAATTCAAATGAACCTCTGAGAAGTTCAAGTTGAAGATCACGATGAATGTACCACAACGATTGACATTAACACACATGTAAATATCTTCAGGACACAAAACACAATCAAGTCAAAATCGTCAGTGGGAATATATTTCTTATAATTACATGAACATGCAACCAAGCACGACAAATCGGTAACCGATTCATTACCCACCATGTAACATTTCACAACACAGTCAAACAGCTGAACGATGTCCATCGTTATTCAAACTCCACCTCCCATCAAGTGACACAAACCTTCTCTTCTACTAGCACTTCAAACACTAATTCCATCGATTTACAATCTAATCAAAGAAATAAGTGAGCCACTAAAGTGTGAACACACTGATTGACAAATCAGGCGAAAACAGACATTTAATCACTGAGAAACATCTGGTCGTACTAGAATAGAATGGTGTCAAACAAGCTTTTCTGAATTACTTAATCACCTTGGATGTGGTAATCTACCGACAACAATGAATACATACATGCACTGAAATCAAATGTGAGTAGCGATTGGCCACTGCATGAATTATATTGTCGGAATAAGAAACAAGGCTATCTAATCATGACGAATAGTCTAGACTACAAAATTCTGTCATTATATGGGCAATGAAATGTACTAAAGCAATCACACGAATGATCCTTTCTTTTCACCCCTGAGAATATCAAGCAACTCAGCAAACACAGAATAACACAGTATTCTGTACAGAATCAGAGTAGCCAGATGAGAAACGAAGTCATGTCACACATACAAACCTCGATGAGTAGAATTCTAATACTCAATCTCATTGATTATGCATCTCAATGTGAATATTTCAAAGAACTTCGAGGCTGTGATGGAGATGACAATACACACAGGGTTTGTGATTCACCTGAATGGAAAAGTCTCATAAGAATGTGTTCTGCTCCACACCACATCGTTTCGTCTTGAAAGCAACAACAATCTGAGTACTGATCAGGCATGTTTTGATTCGTATACAGTAGTACACGGTATCATGGATTACATTTACGTCATCAGTTACCATGGAGTCGTGGGATGAAGGCGATCAGCTCGAACTGACAACTAGTGGTAATGCATCATCACACTGTCTTTACTGATGGTTGTCATCAATTATTCAGTTCTTATCACATTCAACATAAAGTAGCTCTAATGCAACAATCTTCCAAACACTACGTAGTCATCTACTTCGCATTATCAATATGTCCGTTTCAACCACTCAACACACCTGTCCACTTTTCACCGATCGGTGATCAATTGTGAGATACTTCAACATGTCTATGGATACAATGGAAAACAAGAGAGTGATGTGATTCAGGATACTGCATGATTGTTATCCAGGTTTGATCACAGTGTGAAGTCAGTCAGGGAACCACCGAATACCAGAGATTACTTGTAAGCTGTTTTGTCATCATCTCAAACTATTCAATGAGTGATCAAACTCAAAACCAATCACATCCCTGCAAACCAACTCTTGAAATGCTCACTCGTCCCACATGATTGCATTTCATACCTGAGGTCCATAAGATAAGCTGTCTTTATCATTGAACAAACTCTATTCAAACGTCTCGACCGCTTCTCATCTCCTTATCTCAAACAACTTCGCAGGAAAAAAGAAACTTTGTACAAATCCAAAGACAAGTTAGGACTCAAAAAGATTAATGCTCAGATCAAATCTGAAATCAAAAATCTTAATGCTATATATAATGATACACTTTTATCATGTAAATCTCCAATCAGTATGTGGAAACTTTTTAATGAAATTACTGGTAATAGTAAGCGTTGTAATACTTTTCCCTCTTATGATGTTAATGCTCTTAATCAGTCTTTTATACGCTGTCCTTCTACTTTAACTACCTCTAATGTTACCTATCATGTTGCTGAAAACTTTCATGACTTTAATACTCTCGATGTTCTAAAATGTCTTAAAACACTCAAGCCCTCACGTAGCCTAGGTCCTGATGGTATACCTGCCTATGTTCTAAAACAATGCGCAGATGTGTTGTGTTCTCCACTAACCAACATCCTAAATGCCTCTTTCTCCAAAAATATCGTACCTGATGCATGGAAAGACATCAAAATTGTCCCTGTCCCTAAACCTGGAAATGGCAAGAACGTAAAGTTCAGACCCATTGCCATCACTTCCCCGTTTCTAAAGGTTATGGAAAAACTAATACTTCTTAAACTCGAACCCTCCCTTAAAAACTTCGAAGACCCAAAACAATTTGCCTATAGACAGGGTAGGAGTACATTAGACGCTGCAGCTGTCTTACACAACAACATCGTCTCATCATTAGATAAAGGTGCTAAATACGTCCGCTGCACGTTTCTTGACTTCACTTCTGCTTTCGACTCTGTTCCTAGATGTCTCCTTCTAAATAAGCTCTCTTTGACGAAAACTGAGTCCTGGGTCACTAACTGGTTGCATTCCTACTTCTCTAACAGAAAGCAGTACACCGTATACAAAGGTAAATCATCCTCTGCTGCACTCACTGAAGCCGGAGTCCCCCAAGGCGCTGTACTCTCCCCACTTCTCTTTTCCTTCTTTCTACATGACTTACCATCTTCAAATGACATTAATTTTGTCAAATACGCTGATGATCTGTCTGCATCTTTGCCTATCAAATGTCAAAGCGACTGCTCTAAACTTAATGGCTTTCTGTCAGAAATCAACCAGTGGTCCAAGGAAAATGGTCTTACTCTAAACCCTTCCAAATGCCAAACAGTCAATTTCACCTTTAGGCATAAATCCGACCTAAACAAACTGTTTGGCTCTCACGAGGTATGCAAAATAGACGGCACTGAAATAGAAACTAAATCGGAAATTAAATACCTAGGTGTCATTCTATCTGCTGATCTCTCCTGGTCGTCTCATATCTTAGCAATTTCTAAGAAAATATTCCGTCTTGCCTTCTACATTAAGAAGTTAAAACATTCTGGTATTACCCAACCCCTACTCCTACAATTCGTTAATTCTCGCATCCTGCCTATTATTCTCTATTGTTCCCCCTTAGTTTTTCCTGGGCTACTGAAGAAAGACTACAACATATTACGCAGGATGTTAAATGTTGTCAGCAGAGTAAGCAACGTGCCACTTAACCAGCTTGTTAATATTTTGGTTGACAGGCACATGGACTCATGTGAAAAATGGGCCAAGTCCATTTTATCTAACTCACACCACCCTCTTCACTCACAACTCTCCCCTTGCATCTCATCAGGTAAAACCAGAAGCCAATATAGAAAACTATATGCTCGTACCAGCAAGTACAAAAACTCAACCATACCCTACTTAGCTCGCGTTCTGTGTGATAAAGAAAGCATTAGGCGTGACACCTATAATTCATTAAATAGTCATTAGTACAACTGGATCTCATCTTTCCAACCCACTTCATCAATAGGTTCAACATTTCCTTTCTTTCTGTTCCTTTCCTCTCTCTTCTTTCTCCGTTATGTGCTGCTTTGTCTCCTTCTTTCGCTTACGCCAGTTAATAAGACAGCTCCCACTTTTCTAACACCTTCAAACACTGTTTCAGCTTTACCTTTGCTACTGAACATGCCAATGTATTGTTGTAATAATGAACTGTGGTTTCTTCAATCTATGTAGAATTCTATTTATTGACAATGTACTAACTGGATGCAATACTGTAGTAAAAATGCTGAGAATTCCATTCTGTATCACAAGTACTGTTTTGGAATAAAGCAAATTATTATTATTATTATTGAAGCTTTGTGCGTGCGTGTGCGCGTTTGTGTGCGTGAATGTCTGTGTCCTTCAATGTCGTCCTTGTGAAGACAGTTCGAAGTGTGAATTGCTATGGTAACAACTAATCAATCAATAGAATATTCAAATGAATAAATGATATTATTCACGTGTATTTCAGAATGTTAAAAATTGTTGTGTTCTCTTGATGGTGCTTATTTCGAAGATGCACATATTTGTGTTTCATGTCTCTTGTTATCTTCACTCACTTTAAAATATTCATTCTATCCTGGTGAATTCATCCTTATAGCTTCTCACCAGTTCACATCAGTTCTTCAGATATTGAAATTTGAAGGTGACTAACACTCATTCAACTGAAGCAATATCGGGTGAATGTGAGCATTCGAAAACATGTCTGTCTATCCACCATAGAACTGTATGAATTAACAGTCAAGTACTCGTGAGTTATTTACGAGAAATGCTGTCGTAGGCATTTAACAAGTTTGTAGCATGTAGAAACTTAGATAAGTGAACTGTTGAATAGATATGTTGTGTTACTTCCAAATTACAAGTGATGTCAAAGTGAGATGGTCACATGGTACGTTTGTTTATGCAGTTAGATTTGCATCAGATGAAAATCAAAATCAAATCAGCTGTATTGTGGTGTTTATTGAGTACTGGGAAGGGATTCATGCTCACGTAGTTGTGCGTAGGCTGTAGGTCACTTCACAGTTTTCAGAGATGATTTGACGAAATCGAGAACTGAGTTCTTATCTTTTAGACTACAATTATCTTCAACAAACTGATAATGTCAAATTGAAACACGATTCATCAATCATCGTATTTCAATGAAAAACAATGAATGCAATCGATAATAAAAGTTTATTAAACCAGTCATCAGAAGAAAACATCACGAAAGAGATGCAAGTCGTGTTCATGAAGAAATCATAACAATGGAAAACAATTTCACTTAATTCAGCTTACATGCAGTCATCGAGGTATGAAATCTACTTGTAGTTGTAGAATAGAATGTTTCTCTGCATGACAGTGCAGATTAAGAAGTAGGAAGCGTTGGAACAGTGTTCGCTTTGCATTAGGTATCTGAGGTGATTTATGGAGTAATGTGTTAGAAAGTGAAGTAATGTACTCGCCAGCATAAATGAAAGGAAATTCGGTTCCACGTGGAAGTTGAGAAAGATTTAATTTGGCTTCAAATGAGACGTCACGGTGACCATGGTTACTTATCGTCTCAAAATCGCCAACATTATGTACCAAAGTAGATGTATCAAAATGATATATATAAATTTACATATATACAGCTTAATTAGTTAGTCACTTGAGTGTAACTAGTGTCTGATGTAATAATCTTAGTGTTGGTATTGATTACATTCTGTTAATGGAGTTCGGAATGTGGTTGTCAAACTGGGCGACTCACCATCGCAGTGCACTTCGAATGATTATTACTGGATAGACAAAGGCTATCAGCGGGAAGCACCGGATTTCGCTTACCTACATATTGATAGTCATCAGCAAGGGATATCTATGACGTCGAATAAACCCGTGTCTGATTGCATTCATCCGTCTGAAAGTAATTCAGATTACACCACTATATCAAGTCTTCTCAGTTTCGAGCTTCACTGGTAGAATTCAATCAGAACCAGTGAGGATCAAAGACACAATATTGGTTACGCAGTGAGAGACTATCAGTGTAGAGATAATAAGCCTGATAGGGATCAATCGCGGATCGGAATAGCTCGCTGGTGACACCTTCGAATTTACAGATGTGTTGTGGTGGTTCAATGAGCTCCGGTGGGTGAGTGTTCATTCCCGGTTTGGAGGCAAACCTAGTGACTAGTACGAATAGAGCTGACTATGAATTGTTTAGCCATCTCGTAATTAATGGCCGTAAATCTAAAATTCAGTGGAAGTAATTTTCTTTATGGATGGAGTCACTCACTTGCACCTCACCTGTACCGAATGCATACTGATAAATTATTTGGAGCCTTTCATCAGAGTAACACTGTGATTAAGAATGTGTATCCAAGCTGCTTCGTCGATAAAAGCTGAAATAAAATGATCGGTTCTCTGTGAAACCCCAAATGTCTCAAGAAAGTAACTAATTATACATTTAAAATTCAAAAGACATAAACTGTCTGTTGAGAGTGATTTGAAGAAAGTATGTTGTTGCACCACTTCATCCCCCTCTCTGTCTACACATTCTCCTGTTCCTCACAAAGTCAAACAGAGGATACCGCTGTTGGAAACTTCTACGTGTATTTATCAGTTCACTTGCTCCTGTGGAGTAAAGTTTACAAAGAAGTACGTTATCTAGACGCCCTCAGGAACATCTAGAAGCGTGGTCATTGAAAGGAAAAGATAGAACAACGAACAGCTTACTTCTGGAGTGTGTTAATTTTTCTGTGTTTCAGAATATTACGTAGTTGTTATTCAGTCCACATGTTTGCATTTAATGTTTGAGGTTAATAGGATGAACTTAGTTGTAATGCCTTGTCGACCTTGTGAGGAGTCTTCAGAGTGTGAATTATCATGGTAGCTAGTGATTGACAGGTTGCTTTGGATGTGGATCGAATGTTTTATTTTGTTTATTCACTAGTACAAGTGGACACAAATCCTTCGCCAGGTAATGAATGAATGCGTATTGTACTTACTCCTTAAAAGTCAGAATTTGATAATTTTGTTGTGTAATAATAGGACTAAACTAGCTAAGTCATGATAACCTAATCAAGCACTTTAAACCAGTAAATCGTAATAAAGTAGCGAAAATCACGAAATGCGCTTATAGCTAAGAAGTACGTGTGCCTTTCAGTGGAATTCTGATCAGTGGTTCTAGTCTATTGGGTATAGCATGTTTAATAGGATAAGTAATTTATTAATCTGGTTGCGGTAGTTATGTCAAATGGGATGTAGGTGACCAAGAAAATTAGCTTGTCAATCAAAGGCTATAGATATTTGTGATAACCAAACTGGATGGTCACAACATACCCTCCTTGTTTCCATAACTAAACCAGATCTACATGGTAGATGTTAAGACAAACTATCTAATTTCACATATTCTATGTGCATCTACGAGTCTGATTGCTACTGTGAGGCACGTTGCATCAAGCTGTGCTCTGGGAAATGACGAAGTTTCGTTCACAACACGCGGAATGATTCACGAGTCAATATTGTGTCTAGGTATTTTTTCTAATCATCTGTGCAATTCTTATGAATGAAACAGGTGAGTGATGAAATTTTGGTGGCAACATTTAAAGACATTTGCCAACTGCCAGGTGAAATGTCAATGATATTATATCATATTAATATTATTCCCTTGGGTTCCGTGTGGAACATAAGGCTTCAACAACATATTTTCTGCTGTCCTAATCAGCAGGCTAGCTCCCCGATCGCCCAGAATCTCTCATCTCCTCCTCCCCACACCATCCCCTCCATGTCACCCTTACACCGACGTCCCACTCATCGCTTCCAGTTATTGAGATTCCACTCGAGCGATGGCCTTCCTCGCGACTTCATTCATTCAATGATAATTGATCAAAATAATTACTGATATAATGCCTAGTGTGTAATCAGCTGAATATTCTTCTACATGGAATCTTCCCTACGCTGTTTAAATTAATCAAAATTCCATTCTAACATGTTGACATTGTTTAATTATTGTTAGCAAACATATCACCACTTGTTTGTTAAACTGTTGTGTATTGTAATAAAAATGCTATATATATTAGAGTAGAGCCAGAGATGAGGATCTAACTGAAAAGTAAATATTTCTTCGCTAAATCTTTCTGTATTCCAAAAGCATTATTCATCATTTCGTGCTGTCAACTAAAAAGCTGCAAATCAAAAGCAGTAATTACGCAAAGACAGCCATTATCGTGCTTTAGTAGTGTATGGATAGCAGTACTAGTTTATCAGTTATTTTCCGGTGCACAGTTCAGTATTCTCAAGCAAGCAAAATGTTGAGGTCATTCATGCAGTGGTAAGACTGTAACTAAAAATCGCGTTATGCCATCTTCCATAAGATATTGTGTCGATCAGTCAATAAATTACCACTAAATGCTGATTTCCGATCATTACAATTTTTGAAGAAAGACATTGAAAGAAGTAGAAGGATTCTGTAAAACTATCTGTTATGTCCCTAATACTGTTATCATAAATAGGTTTGGATTGACAGAGAAGAGGTTCAGTCTCGTCTGAATACATAGATGGCGAAGCAGATAGTGACGCCTCATCTGTCTCACTAAAGCCCTAGTCGTTTCAACAAAACCTCTCTATAGTAGGAATAGAAATTTTCTTCATTCTACCACATTTGATTGTGAAGAAAATGTGTACAGAATTTGAGATTTTCTAGATCATTACTTATCAGAATAAATAAGCTTTCAAGCAATACTAATCAAAAGCACATAAAATAGCAACATTCAACTTCTTCATTCAAATTATTCACTCAAAATGAAAAATGTATTCACCGTATCAGTCTTGTATGTATTTCAAGAGAAACATTGTTGATAAAATGTATTGCTTTTACAGTTCCAATAAGACATTTACACAGAAAGCTATAAATGATAAATTTACACATTAAAACAATCTTCTTAATTCAAAAAATATCTAGTGTACTGAGTGAGACCTGAAGATATAACAAATTAGAGACTAACAACGACAACCACAACAACAAACACAAAACAACAACAAAGAGTTTATTCAACTAATTTATGTTGATGAAGTAACTATATTATGCATAAAACACAATGCATAAGTAACAAACAGAATGTTGTTCAGTGTGAAACAATAAACAAAGGGAAGAAAAGTGGTGAAAAGTTTATTCAGTTTACAGAGAATAATTCCATGTTTATTTATAAACTTATAAAATGCTATTTTGATATCATACAAACACATTAATATAAGTATTGTTAAAAAAATTATCGTATGAGTTAAAAAAACACCAATTTCCTGTGAGTACTTTGAAGTGAAATTTATCTTTAGGACTATACAAAATACTTCACAATGATATACTTTAACCACGTTAGCAATTATTTTCGAAAGAAGCATAAGGCTAGAGCCACTAAGATTCTTGATGGTAGTGTGCGAGTACAGACTAAAAAGACTTTTTCAAAGCATCTAAATTTAGCTAATTAAAAGATAATTGGAAGATTTTAGAATATTTATACATATATATGTATACAACTTACAAGACTCAAATGTAACTACTCACTAGATATTAAGTAAACAAATTGGTGGGTGTATACACTTCCGAGATCCTAGTGAGTGCGATTGTCATCACATAGCTGTCGAAGATCGCATACCGTTTCTGTAATCTCATGTAGCCACTTTGGTTCTGTGGCATTGATTGAAACGGAAAGGGTTGATATACATGGATACATATATCCAAAATCTGTGTAGACAATTTACAAATTAGTCTTGATGATTTCTGCTTAAAATCTACAACTTTTGAAATAAAGCTAAATATTCGTACCTTTGGTAAATATAGATGAAAAATCTAACGCGCGAGTAATAGGACAAAGAACTGACATGGTACATTTCAGCTCTCAAAATATCCAAAAAGTCATGATGACTGATTACTACGAACATTTATCTCTAGCTAGTTCTCGCTGGCTGGCTCAAGATACGAAGACAAATGCTATGGAACAGGACCGAATTCAAAGTTGAATTGAAGTCTTTGTTTGGAATTATTGTGAAGATTCAGTGGAGGACCATCGATTCTTCTGAAACGCGTGTTTGAATGACAAACAAGTGTCAGCGCACGAACATGTAAGTCTGTACCTTTGTATGAGATAGCTTACAGACAATGAATATGCTCCATAAACGCAACTTCATGTTGTAAAGAAAGAGGTAGGTAGAATGGCTTTCAATGAAAAGAGCGTTTGACAGTTTCACAGACACCAATGTATATACTGAGCCATTCACCTTTTAAGTAGACCGTGAATCTTTCTCAACAGGGGTAGATGAATATAAAGGTGCGCATACAAGTAACACCAGCAGATTACAAATGTCTCATCTGAGTGATGACAGTTGGTCGGGCGAATAACGATAAATGAAGAGTGACAACAGGATAACGTTGAACTGTCTTTCCCATAAAAACCCACTTGCAGCGTTTCTATTGGACTGGAAACATTTGTTTATCATTCATGCAGTATACAATTTATCATATTTTTGGCGGTCTACATAAATTACTGAACTTCCTGTTTTCCAACAGACCATTATGCACCACATTAACTCAAATTCCCTTTGGTTTATTCGTTTAATTAACTCCTTAATAAACAATCTGTGTTCACGTGCAATTCTAAATGGCTTTCAATATATCACAAGGCCTGCTTCGAGGGGACAAATACTTCGGGTGTTGGAACAGGTTTCAAATGGAATGCTCTATTTAAGACGAAACAGAAAGAGTTTGACAGAAAATGAAAAGTGGTCAGAATAACACAACACACATTTCTTCAGAGTTGCTGGTTTTTAGAATAAGTCCAGCCGAATGTTGAGGTGTCATCCATAAGAGCAAAGAAATCTATGACTTGAAAGACACTTTGTAACACTGCCTAGAATCGACTAAAGCAGATGGAGTGCGTGAAAACTCACCTTCGTCTAAATGTGGTGTAACCACTTCCATATTTCCTTCCTTCCCTTGTATGAGGACATTCTGTTTATCGATTCCCAATTGTAAACCTCTTACTTATTGTTAGATATCAGTTATCAAAATTCAGAAAACTACACAGCCTTATTAAGCTTAATATCGGTACTGAATATCGAGCATTAAAATCAACCTAATATACTTCAGTGTCAATAAAACCAACCGTCGTTGACTGTTGTCCTGTTGTCCAAAATGCAAGTGCCTACGAATGCACAAATAAGTATATTTAGGTTAAATACATTTTTGTCCAGTCCTATCATGACAATTATTTCCAATTGAGGGAGCTGATTGTACATTTATCAGACTGGTGATTACTGACGGAATACGATTCACACACGCTATGTTAGGATATTATATAAGGAAATGGAATTCAATGCAAGTGGTTTCGAATGCTCATTGCAATGATACCCCTCAAACAATGAGATATGGTGATTCAGATTACCTTCATCACGCAAACTTAGTTTGCATTAAAATAAAGTCATTGCTAGTAGCCATATAAAGCAACTACAATTACCACAGCAGAGTCACATTCTGAGTGTATTCAAAACAACATTACGTGGAAAGTCATTATGGAATAGACACGATAGACTACGGGATAAACAGCTGTGCATTCCGTTAAATCCCTGTGATGATTTCGTTGACTTTTCTGTGATGAACTTCCCTTTGAAAGAGAAAAGAGAATGACAGGTGAGAAAGTGTTGAATCTGGAATGAGATTGATGAAGCTCGTGCTACGAATTAACTGCTTGACAGATACCATGTTGTTTGCTGTATGCACCATGTTTAGGTGGTGAGTATATGTCACCGTCCTAACGACAACGCAATTTGTTCCATCGTTTTCAATAGCTTGTCCACCTGATCATGTCTGCTGATCATTGATCTGTTTGAATAACTCACGATGAATTCCTAATACTACAGCCGACTATTTCGACTGGAGTGCTTCAATACACTGTTAAGTAGGTCAGCCCCCACATTCTGTACACCATTGGAATCCGATCTAATCAGAGGATAACTCCTGTCTCACTGAATAATTTAATATTTTTTATCCTCAAAGGAGTGAAAACTCTATGGTGTGAATTGTTATTCATCCTTCTCACCTCTCCAGTCACTGACTAATCGGAAAGCATTATTACAACTACTCGAACAACATTTCCTTCACACGGAATAAACGACTAGTCAAAGGAGAGCCTACACTTTTCACTCCATAGGCTTGAAAGTATAATACTCGAAATTATGGAGAGGATTTTGCGAGGGTGATAAAATGAAAGACTTCTCAAACCAGCAGCTGTGTTTACAATGAATTCAGATGTGAATTGACTTCAGCGTACATAGTTTGTCATGAAGTGTTGTGAAAGTTCACCATAGAATCATCTTAAAGCACTTACGTACTGAGCGTCATTCAGTCAAAATAATAATAAAAATTGAATGCACAACAAATAAGTGAACAACGGTCACGAACACTATTCACAATGCTCTAACATGCATTCAGATTATTGATCATTATGCACTGTGAGTGACTATACGACATTTTGCTGATATCAATGAAGTTGTACAAATATACATACGTGTATGTGTTTGTGTCACAGCCAACTTCGTAATAACAAAACAGAATACTATTGCAGATAAAATGTGAAAACGTTCTACTTCGTAATTTGAATGAAATGAGGTAGGCAGATTCTAATTAATTAAGAAGAAGAAGAACACAAAATACGAAAATAATCAATGTGGAATCTGATGGCTGACATGTAAATGATATTTGGTACTCTGTTGACTGATTGAATCAACAAAATCAACAAACTATCTCAGACTGGTATAAGGTAGCAATGAAATCTAATCATAGTTACTCTTAAAGAAGAATTAAATCAATCGATATTGATGACTTTAGAAGATTTCAAAGCATGCAGACACAGTCATTGGGAATATCGATTCACAACACGGTTTATTTTGATGGGAACGTGATTTACACGGATTGATGATTGGATTGGACTAGTTATTCGAATTCCAGTCAATGGGACAGAACATGTGGTTAGCCGTTCTACACATTGAGGTGTAGTTACTGTGGCAGTGGCATCATTCCACACAGTATCTCCGTGTAGAGTATTAATCACAAACTATAATCAGTTTAAACTAGCAAACTTCAGATGGGCCAATTATAATTAGCAGTGAATACCCAAACTCTCTGTGAATTAAGACCTCCATACATTTTTCTTTCATTCCCATCACTAGTGACGTGGTAATATGTTCCTGCACTCACTTATTATTACTATTCTTCAAGCGCGAAACTCATGCGCTGATTCAATCAGCTACTCAGGAGCAAATATTATTTATGTGAGAAGAGATACTGTTAACTGAATACATGCTGAGCCTAATCTCATCGCTGTCCTGCACATCTTCAATTAGTTGAATAACCATCAAGTTAATTGATACTAAGCTCCAACACACTCACTCTCTCTCACACACACACTTCAGTCTAACCCCTTCTCTGTATTTCACAGTTCACTCATGTTCAAATCTTCTTTGTTCACTGAGTGTTGCTTATGAACATGAGTGTACTTCATCAGGTGAAATTGTTGACGATAATGTAGTAAGTAGGTCCACTGTCCTTTCAATGAGATTATTGTTGGTTGTGAAGTGAAGATGAGAACAAATTATGGTTGTTGAAGTAAAGACAATGTTTGTGTATGGAAAGGTGAGCAGTAATTCAATTATAACAAGTTATGCTAGAATGTAATCAGCTTACATTACTTTGAAAGAAATAGTATCTTAATTACTTCAGTAGTCTGTTGATTCACAACTTATACTCCAGGTGTTCTGAGACTCATCATTGAAGTCTAACCAAGCCATTGAAATGAGGTAGTGTTTCATGTCCATGTTTCGCCATGTTTCCGTTCACCGAGTGATTACGCTACCAACTAAACGATCAGGTCAGGCATATTTCATGATACCTATCGGCTTACACTCTTGTAGTAGTTATCCAACATTGTTTCCTCGTATTCTCGTATGACGTTTATAATGTGAAGTTACAACTGTGAAGTAATGATTAACGTTAATTCAAAGCAGTGGACAATAAACAAATCCAGACAGTACGGTAGACTTTTAACTATTATCCCATTTTCGAATGTGTGTGAATATCATCTTCAAGATATCCTAGCGATAGCACAATACTCTATTGGGCACAGAATTTCGAATTGTTCACTGCGATAGACTGCTTCTCAATACTTTTTATTGTCAATTTATCATTACGGGATACATAGAATTGGTCAGATGCGCCTATTCTCAAATTATCCGGTGGAGATATTTTGTCTAATTCATCATTTCATTATGAAAACAGTTAGTGCAACCTCTTCTCAAGAAGATAATGTGACCTTCCCAGATTTCGACATAATTTCGATAATTCAAATGAATTTGTGATAGATTCTAAAATAAATTTGTACATTTTAAGTGCATAAAATACCTCACCACTTCATTACTGAATCTGTTAACCTTATTTCTATTATGTAAATCACCACTCATTTTTTCACATGAATTTCACTGAGGCATACATCAATTTCGGTGGAGATTACACAGCCCAGTGCCAAATAAATCATACATTTATATTTTTTTAACGAGTTGATCACGGATTGATATCAGTCAGAGAACCATTGAAAACAAGCAGGGAGTACTGGACAGCTGTTTCATCGTAGTTTGGTAGAAGTTAGAATTCATGGGCCATGGAATTGGGTCCCAGTAGCTGAATGGTGTACGAGTGTATTTTATAACCGGAAGGTATTGAATTCGAAGCCTGTGAGTGGGTGTCTACTGTCGATGATTCCCAACTAGGAGGAAACAGCTATCATAAACTCCTTGGTTTTCAATGGTTCTCTAACTGACATCAATCCATGATCAGCTCATAAAAACATAACTAATCCTTACAAACCAACAACAGAAAACATTTATATTTCACTTATTGACATATTTCTAGATTTATTTACATTCTAAACAACTGCCTATCTTCCTTCTCGCTAAATGGTGAAACATTTTCGCTGACACTCACTTCTCTCAACCTCATCTACGTAGAAATATTTCAACTCTAAAGACTATGAATGTTTGGTCTAACTGCATGCAGACACTAACTGTTAACAACCTCTGAGAACGAGACACAAAATCGACTTTCGTAGGATTAAGGTTCTACAGAAATCTGTTGGTTCGTATAAAGAAAGACTGAGTGCAGAAGCTTTGCATATATGAGTGAATCCCGACAGTTTGAAGAGACGTGAAGGTGTGATGTTAGCTGATGCATCGCAAATCCTGATTAATAAATGAAAATGTATATGTATCACTAATTAATCATACTTGATCTAAATTCGCGATTGTCTATATCTTCTTATGGAGAGGCTAATAAATGTTTTATAACTGTCTACCCATACAGTAATGCACACACACACACACCATTGTATAACGCATACACACATATATTTTCATATTCAGTTGTCTCAGACCATGAACTTTTAGTCGAACGTGATCACTAGAATTCTGATGAAAAGTACACTCTTATAAATTATTTAAATGAATCCTAGCGTGTTAAAACAATGAAAACAAGATTTTTCTGAACGTTTCGCTGTGTACACTGTTTGATAAAGCTATTAGCATTAAATAGCGAATCGTCAGTAAAAACAATACCGTTTTGTTTTTCATTCATTGGGAAATACAAAAACCTTTATTATAATGAAAAGTACACTCTGTTTAAAGTGTTTAACAAAAGTAGACTAATATTTGTAAGTCTGAGGTCAAATTTTGATCACAGTTCATTCAATTTTGTTTATTATACATACTGATACCTGTTTCCTGATTGATGTGACTGGACAAAAATTTTTTTAAACATGAGGTGTCCATACCATTTATTAACCTCTGATATGTTAATTTCGATGAACTTCCCTGAAGAAGTTCGGATCAGTTTCCCGAACAAAACATTGGAATTACTCATTTCAATTTCACTGAGATTTTACAAATATGATATTTACAAATGTCTACTTCTCACGCGGTGCCCAATTATTTTGGAGGTATTCAGTCCAATCTTGATCACAATTCAAATGAACCTCTGAGAAGTTCAAGTTGAAGATCACGATGAATATACCACAACGACTGACAATAACACACATTTAAATATCGTCAGGACACACAATACTATCAAGTCGAAGTCAAAATCGTCAGTGGGAATATATTTCTTATAATTACATGAACATGCAACCAAGCACGACAAACCGGTAACCGATTCATTACGCACCATGTAACATTTCACAACACAGTCAAACAGCTGAACGATGTCCATCGTTATTCAAACTCCATCTCCCATCAAGTGACACAAACCTTCTCTTCTACTAGCACTCCATACACTAATTCCATCGATTTACAACCTCATCAAGGAAATAAATGAGTCACTAAAGTGTGAACACACTGATTGACAAATCAGGCGAAAACAGACATTTAATCACTGAGAAACATCTGGTCGTACTAGAATAGAATGGTGTCAAACAAGCTTTTCTGAATTACTTAATCACCTTGGATGTGGTAATCTACCGACAACAATGAATACATACATGCACTGAAATCAAATGTGAGTAGCGATTGGCCACTGCATGAATTATATTGTCGGAATAAGAAATAAGGCAAAGTAATCATGAGGAATAGTCTAAACTGGAAAATTCTGTCATTATATAGGCAATGAAATGTACTAAAGCCATCACAACAATGATCCAGTCTTTTTACTCCTAAGAATATCAAGCAACTCAGCACACACCGAATAACACAGTATTCTGTACAGAATCAGAGTAGCCAGATAAGAAACGAAGTCATGTCACACATACAAACCTCGATGAGTAGAATTCTAATACTCACTCTCATTGATTATACGAATCAGTGTGAACATTCCAATGAAATTGTAGGCCGTGGTTATGGTGATGTCATTACATATGTAGTTTGTGATTCACCTGAATGGAAAAGTCTCATAAGAATGTGTTCTGCTCCACACCACATCGTTTCGTCTTGAAAGCAACAACAATCTGAGTACTGATCAGGCATGTTGTGATTTGCATAGACTAGTAGACAGGGTGATGAATTGTGTTTAAGTGATCAGTTATTGTGGAGTTGTGGGATGAAGACGATCAGATCGAACTGACTACTAGTGTTAATGCATCATCACACTGTTGCTGCTAATGGTTGTCATCAATTAATCAGTTCCTATCACATTCAACAGAATGTCGCGCTAATGAAACGACCTTGCAAACACTACGTAGTCATCTACTTCGTATTATGAATATGTTCATTTAAACCACTCAACACACCTGTCCACTTCACACTGGCCAGTGATCAGTTGTGAATCACTTCATCATTGCCATGTGCACGATGGAAAACAAGAGAGTGATGTGATTCAGGATACTGCATGGTTGGTATCCAGGTTTGATCACAGAGTGAAGTCAGTTACGGAACCACCGAATATCAGAGATTACTGGTAAGCTGTTTTGTCATCATCTCGAACATTCAATGAGTGATCAAACTCCAAACATATCAAATCCCTACAAACCAAATCTGGAAAATGGTAGCTCGTTCCACATGATTGCATTTCAAATCTGAGGTCAATAAGATAAGCTGTGTTTATGGATGAAGCTTTGTGTGTGCGTGTGCGTGAGTATTTATGTCCTTCAATGTCTCCTTTGTGAAGACAGTTCAAAATGTGAATTGCTATGGAAACATCTAATCAATCAATAGAATATTCAAATGAATAAATGATATTATTCATGCGTAATTTTCTAGATCATTACTTATCAGAATAAATAAGCTTTCAAGCAATACTAATCAAAAGCACATAAAATAGCAACATTCAACTTCTTCATTCAAATTATTCACTCAAAATGAAAAATGTATTCACCGTATCTGTCTTGTATTTATTTCAAGAGAAACATTGTTGCTAAAATGTATTGCAAAGGAGAAATTGTGTGACGTTTTCCCAGAAAATCCTGAGGATTATATCTGTAATCTGTCGTGTCTGAAGTTAAATCGCATTGAAATGGAAGCACTTTCTCTTGGATTCAACTTCCACATCCCAAATAAATTTGTTGGAAGAACTGATGTGGCAGCTCAATTTGGAAACTTATTCTATCAGCTGAATGACCTCACTCCAGTTGATGATGACAAGAAGAGCTGGTTCAAATCTAAGTTGGTCGACGTTGCAAATCAATACCTCATTTCACCAACATCATATTCCAAATTCCTCTCTGAATAGCATCAAAAGGCATTGAAATCTCTCAGAAATAATGACAAAATTGTCATACTGCTACCTGACAAAGGCTCAGGAGTGGTACTGATGGATAAAGATGACTACATCGCAAGAATGAAAACTGTGCTGAATGACCCAGTGAGGTTTAAAGTCGACGACTGCCAGAAAGACAAGACAGATGCAACTGAAAAACGCATCACAAATGTACTGAGAGATCCTCTAAAGAAGAATTTGATTGACAACAACACGTACAATGAATTGAAACCCAGAGGGTCCCGCTTGCCATATATGTATGGCCTTCCAAAGATACACAAGAAAGAAGTCCCTCTAAGACCAATACTTTCGATGATCAACTCTCCTCAACATAAGGTCGCCCGTTGGCTTGCGGAGAAGTTGGAACCCATTCGCCGACGTCTAGCCGTGCATACCGTAAAGGCTCATTTCATTTCGCCGAAAGCGTGAATCACATGAACGTTTCAAATAAGTTCATGGTCTCATTTGATGCAACCTCCTTGTTCACAATGATCCCAATCAATGAAACCATTGAAATCATTTGTCAACAGTCTGATCTGCTTCCACTAGCAGAGTCAGAATTCAAACGCCTACTGCTAATGTGTACCATGGATGTACAATTTCAGTTTAATAACACTCTTTACCGACAAATAGATGGTGTAGCTATGGGCAGTCCACTTAGCCATGTTTTAGCAGATATCTTCATGTCAAATCTTGAGAAAACAAAGTTGAAGCATGCAATCGATGAAACAACTTCCTACTGTCGTTACGTTGATGACACATTTATAGTGTGCAAAAATGATAGTCATGCTTCACACCTACTAAGATTATTCAATGATGCACACGCCAATATCAAGTTCACTGTGGAACATGAAAGTGACGGGAAGTTCCACTTCCTCGACATCGCCATGGAACGCCTAGAAGACGGTAGTCTTCAAAAGTCAAGTTATCGTAAGTCCACATGGAAAGGACAATACTTAAATTTTAATAGCTTTTGTCCCAATAGCTATAAACGAGCACTGGTCAAGACTCTGTACTATAGAGCGAGAAGAATATGCTCTACAGAGAAACTAGAGGGAGAATTTGAGTTTCTTGAAAAGACATTGAAGAGCAATGGGTACCCTCAAAGGTTCATCAACAAGTATGGAAGATCTGCAGTCGCAAATGAAAATCAAATCACAGTAAGAAAAAAGCCATTCTACTTTGAGCTTGATTATAAAGGCGAAAACATTGCAGCGATGATCAGCAAAAGGCTGAGTACATCACTAGCCATAGCCTATCCTGCAGCTAAGCTCGTTCCCGTCTTTCGAACAACTTACTCTTTGGTGCAATCAAAAATCGATAGATATCCTTCTCATGTTAACTCCAACTGTATATACAAATTTACGTGTATCTGCGGGAGCAGTTACATTGGAAGAACAGAAAGAAGAGCATATCTACGATTTTCTGAACATGTACCAAAAAGCTTACGTCTAAAGGGAACAAATGCTTTAAACAGTGCCATCGCCAGGCATCTTCTTGACATGGGTCATGAGGTGGACGTAGAAAAGTCATTCAAAATTATCAATAAACAAAAGAGTTCAATGCTCCTTAAGTTTGCTGAAACCTTTTCCATCAAGCGCCTAAAACCTGATTTGTGCGTTCAGAAAGAAGCAGTTATCAGTCTTTCTTTGCCCTGGTAACTGGATATATTTCATCCTAATGCGAGATACTGAAAAGTTTTCATTTTGTATGATTATTATTGCTCGGAATTGTGTTCAAGATTGCATATATATATATATTATTAGTGTATGTGTATATTGATCGATTGATTTCTGTGTAAAATGAACTCTGTGTAAGTATGTTAAATTGTTATTGTAGATACACTTATTAATGTTTTTGCCCTGTAAGCAGCTGAAGAGAAGGCGACGAAATAAAAGATGGTACCATTTTATTCTGCTGAATCTGTAGTTGTTGCTTTGTTTAAAATGTATTGCTTTTACAATTCCAATAAGACATTTACACAGAAAGCTATAAATGTTAATGTTACACATTAAAACAATCTTCTTAATTCATAAAGTATCCAGTTTACTGAGTGAGACCTGAAGATATAACAAATTAGAGACTAACAACGACAGCCACAACAACAACAACAACAACAAAGAGTTTATTCAATTAATTTATGTTGATGAAGTAACTATATTATGCACAAAACACAATGCATAAGTAACAAACAGAATGTTGTTCAGTGTGAAACAATAAACAAAGGGAAGAAAAGTGGTGAAAAGTTTATTCAGTTTTCAGAGAATAATTTCATTTCTATATATTAAGATCTAAAATGCCATTTTTATATCATACAAACATATCATTAGAAGTATTGTTAAAAAACTATGGTATCAATGAAATGAACACCAATTTCCTTTGAATACTTTGAAGTAAAATTTATCTTTAAGTCTGTACAAAATACTTCAGAATGATATACTTTAACCACGTCAGGAATTATTTTGAGAAGAAGCATAAGGCTAGAGCCACTAAGATTTTTGATGGTAGTATGCGAATACAGACTGAAAATACTGACTTCAAATTGAAGTATGCGCTGAAGATGTCACCTAGTAGGGTGATGAAAGCTTCGCAAATCAACTATCCAGCTCAGAGAACACAACCACATCAAAAAGACTGAAAATACTTTTTCAAAGCATCTAAATTTAGCTAATTAAAAGATAATTGGAAGATTTAAGAATATGTATGCATATATATGTATATAACATACAAGACGCAAATGTCACTGCTCACTAGATATTAAGTGAGCAAATTAGTGGGTGTATACACTTCCGAGATCCTAGTGAGTGCGATTGTCATCACATAGCTGTTGAACATCGCATACCATTTAAGTAATCTCATGTAGCGAGTTTGATTCGATGGCATTGTTTGAAACGGTAAGGGTTGATATACATCGATTTATTTTCAAAATCTGTGTAGACAATTTACAACTTAGTCTTGATGATTTCTGCCCAAAATCTATCGCCGGTGACATTAAGATTCATATTTTATTGTTTATCATGTGTTAGGATAACGTATTCAAGCACTTTAAATCAGCAAATCGTAAAAAGTTAGCGAAAATCACGAAATGCGCTTATAGATAAGAAGTACATGTGCTTTTCAGTTTAATCCTGATCAGTGGCTCTAGTCTATTGGGTATAGCATTGTTAATCGGATAAGTAATTTATTAATCTGGTTGCGATAGTTATGTCAAATGGGTTGTAGGTGACCAAGAAAATTAGCTTGTCAATCAAAGGCTGTAGATATTTGTGAAAATCAAACTGGATGGTTACAGCATACCTTCCTTGTGTCGATAACTAAACCAGATCTACATTGTAGATGTTAAGACAAACTATCTAATTTCACATATTCCATGTGCATCTACGGTTGTGATTGATTCCATGAGCCCCATTATTTTGGGCTGCATTTTTTTCGTCATGTTCCTACCAATCTGCTTTTTGGTTTACGAGTTCGTTGTCGGTATATATATATATATTTATATGTACATATGTATATCGGAAACCATCAGAATCCAACCTTTGTTTTCAGAAGAAGTTCTTAGATAAACTTTTTTCATACTAGGGATCTCCATTAAATTATAAAAGACCACCATTTCTGCCTCTCTCTCATTTTCATCTTGAAGTTATTATCATTTAAGTTGTTGTTCTAAATTTTCACCTTCGTCTGTTATTGTTCGAGTGCAGCCACTTTGACCAATCACTTATTCTTCTTATTTCCCAACATATAAAGTATTTATTGTGCAACTAGCTGCTTCATTGTCACAAATGTTTCTACCATTCAACTGTTGCACTGATCTCGATTTTTTTTATTATAGCTTGAAACCACATAGTATTTTTGGTACAAGTATGGAATTTTCAGCATGCGATATCGGTAGCCCAAATTTGGTAGACCGGCCATTGATACCAGGTGTGCGTCGGCAGGGGATTGAACCCCAGACCATGTGCATGGTCGGCGAGAGTCCTAAGCGCTCTGTCACCTGTTTGACATACTGATATTGATGGCTTATGGCTGTGAGACCTGGCCATTGAGAGCAGAAGACAGGAAAAGATTAGCTGTCTTTGATCATAGGTGTCTGCGTTCCATCTCCCGCGTGAAGTGGTATGATAAGGTGAGCAATATTGAGGTTAGGCGTCGAGTGCTAGGTAAGGCGGGGAAATCAATCGACGAGACTGTGAAATTACATCGACTGAGATGGTTAGGACATGTGTTACGCATGCCTAGTCACAGCCTTCCTCGACGGGCAATGTTAGCTGACATAGGGCCAGCCTGGAAAAGAGCTAGCGGCGGTCAAACGAAAACATGGTACCAGTCAATGAAATCTAAAACAGTTAGTCTAAGCCACATAGGAAGGTGTAGACTTCCTGGTTGGGGTCCTCGGGATGGTAAATCCAATGGTTGGAAACAATTGGTGACATGGCTCAAAATCGTTCTCAATGGCGCAGATGCATCCACTCCTTGTGACTTATGATTTCCAATTAAACTGTTTTGTTCTCCGTTATTACTATTCCTTTGTCTCACACCTCTGTTTACTGTCTCTGTTATGCATTTCTCTTACTTTCTTCTCTTGCTTTGTGTGCTACATGGAGTGTGGCGACTTGAACTGCCGCAAATATGTGCAAAGTTCTATGTCGAAAACCGACCGACCGACCCTTATTATTTCCAACCTAAAACCATGATATTGTTAAATTATGTATTGTACTAAAACTGTTATATATATATATATATATATATATATATGAGTAGAAATATAAATGAGGATCTCATCGATAGGTAAATACTCCACTCAGTTTGTTGTCTTCTAGAAAATCATTTATCATCCTAGAAAATTTCTTCATTCATTTTGCATTTTCGTTTTATCTCATAAAAAAGACTGCAAATCCATTGGAATTTTAATATATGCTTAAATGCTAACGATCCCAGACGTCGAGATAGTAATTTCATGCCACAGTCTGTAATCAGTTAGTGTTCATATTTCTCATGATAAAAATTCATTTACATTTTTCTAGTAAATGTCCTATTCATAAATATCTCTCTTAGTGATAAACTATTTCACTTTCCATGTAAATTATTTAAATTAATCCCAGCGTGTTGAGAAAATCAATCTGACTCGGCGCTCAAATTATTCCAGGAAGTTCGTAACACCTAAGGCCTGGAAACCTATAATCTTATTTCACTTTCCTATTTCATTTATTTCATCTTTCATATATTATGAAAGAAAATGAAATGGACTAAATAACATTACCCTAGTTTACTTATTTTGAATATCGTTTTTATAATATTGACAGTCGCACCTAGTTTGCATAACTCAACACAACAATATCCAACTTGCTTATTGTTCTTTTAGTTTTTTATGAGACTATATGAACTTCAATTATGTTCATCGGAGGCAAAACAGATTATAATTACCACCACTAATAGTTATATTCATTCGATTTTCTAGCCACCTGATTCTAAAGTAAAAATATTAATGTCTGATGTAAACTTCGAAGCAATTGACGACTGACGGTACACATATTTCTGTATACATTAAATCAATAACAATGAGTAGGGGTCATGAGTATGTATTACTAAGCTGTCCCAAAATAGGACGAAAGAGCTCTCCATTACTCCCTGGTTTTAAGTGGTGTCCTAACTGATGTTGATCCGTAATCAAACCCGAAATAACGAGTGCAGTTACTCTATTTCTAGCACAGATGTGAATTATATGAATGGTGGTCATGAAAACAAATACTAAAATATTTGTTTTATTTAGAAGAGAAAAACAAAATAGAATTTTTAACTCAGAATATAGGCAGTTTTCTTTTTCAAACAACCTTCAAAACCGGCTTAAATGCGTATGATTTTACGATGTGATCATCTACATAATTACGGAGTGACGGCGGCTGCTTAAATCACTGGGCTACCAGAATTTCCATCCATCAAAATGCTTAAACTCTTATCTCTTTTTTATTGTTTAAATCATGCAATTATGTCAAATGACCACTATACGAAATCACGCGCATATTTAATTAGCTTCAAAGTAAAGATTGTACAATTCTTGAAAGAAATGAAGAAAAAGCTTACAGAATTGGTTCTATCATCATATGCAGCAACTTTGCATCACATGGTGTACTTTATTTTACGGAACTGATTCTAACATACAATAAACAAAATCTCATGGTTTGAAACCATCAAATTCCATCGCTTTTTTGTATAAAGCTTTGTAATAGCCTCAATTATCTTTCAATTAGTTGATTTTTGTTAAAACAGGACACTTACAACTGTCCAAACGAAGAAAGCATGAACAATGAACTATTTGAAACAGACTACTGCTGTAATCCAAGTTCAAAAGAGAAGAAGTAAAAAAATGTTTCTCTACACACCCTACAAAATAGATATATTGTGAGCACGAGATCAGAATGGCACGTATGGAAGACAACTTTGTTATGATCAATACAAAACACAAGAATTCGGCTTCTAAAGTCCCTGGTCCACTCTGAATTAGATTAAAATTTATAAGCTCAGGGAGTAGTTTTCGAAGTCCTAATATGAAAATTTGAAACACTAACTGAATAAAATGTTGAATTCAGTACACTGATTTCTCAGTTAAACAGATGTATTATATAAAGAAATTTATTCTGTATCTTGCCTTTGGCTGTTGATATATTACCTTTGCTATTGTCACATTGTATAAATATCATCGATACAACTGTATTTTTATTTCATCTAGATACCTGTCATTTTTTGAAACCCTAGTTTCTAATACCGTTTCGACTCACTCAATAGTTTTCCTTCACAGCGTTGCCATCCACAGTGACGAATAACGCAAAGAAGCTGGTCACTTACAAAGTGTACACCTTGACACAGCTAACTTGACAGAGGGATTCGATAAAATCCATGTCATACACTGTTGATCTGTAAGGCATTTTTCGATCCTGCACACGATATCCTGGGGAAATTTTCCTCAATTTTTTTATCCGAAAGACATTTAATGAGCACTCATCAGAAGAATATGGAAGGTCAGGCGTGTTGCTGCTCTTTGAGATCGGATACATCTCAAAAGTCGGTCATATGTCTTCCGTCAGGATGACTTAATTACATAGAAAGTGATCGAAAAGATAAAAGTTGATTAAAGTGACTGTGCTCATGCGTCAGTGAGATGTATTTTAGATGCAACTACAGATTAATTCTACTACCGAATCAGTGACCTAAACTAAGGACACTTGATAACATGTGTGACGTGATGAGATTATTGATATTCACTATCGCACCTAAATGCCGAATTGAACTATCTTAAAGTCAATTACTGATTATCTAAAGACATAGATTACCAATATTGGGAGGTATGGGAAGTCATGAAGACTGTGGGTAAAGCCACAACTAACAGGCAGTGGGTTTCCGAAAGCTTCGTGCAGCCTCATGACTCATATCAGTTTATTATGCTAGAAAACTGCAGCAGCGATGTTCGTCAGAGTTTCGTGCATGAAATAAATCTGTGCTTATAAAGACAAAAGAGGTGTGATGATGATTACTCCTTAGATAGAAGGTAGTAGTGGGTCCTCCTAATGACGGCCAGAAGCTATTCTTCTACATTCAAGACAACTACAGTAAGAAACATATTGCCACTGAGATAGTGGGCAGGACATACCACATGAAAGGCAAAAACTAAAAAGGTGCGTTGAAAAATACTTGGGCTGGCCTAAGCTTAAAAGTAGAAATGGTTAACACCTATATATCTTCCAAAACAGAGGTCCGGAAGGCATTCTAAGTAGAGAAACACTATAAAGCTCTTTGACGAGGAGATGCACTCCTTAACATTTCGGAAGGTGGAGGTAAGACTGTAGTCAGTTAACTGACAGGGCTATTCCAACAGCATCGTTTTGCCAATCTTTCCAGTAGGCCTCTGCGATGCATGTCACAGTGATCGCCTTACTAGCCAATTACCACTTGGCTTCTGTAAAACCGTGAACTTTGCTAAACCGTGCAGAAAAATGACCTGAAAAAAAAACTGAGTTTCGTTTAGATCATGAGTAGATTAGTCACCTTTTGACAGTTATAAAAACATCAGTACAAATATTTGGAACCAGTGAGATTAAATCTATGTAAACATAGTCTTTCCGACACTTTTGACTTTGTCAGTTGTGTTGATGAAATTAATGTGTCTGGTAAGCATATGATTTCGCTAGATGTTTGTTCTTTGTTCACAAATGTACCACTAGTAGACACTATCTGCTATCTATGTGAGTATATTGATTCAAATAGCATGAACATTGGGTTACCAACTGAATATCTTAAACAACTATTATTGAGATGCACACTGAACGTGCAATTTAGATTTAATGATGTCATCTACAATCAAAGGGATGGAGTCGCAATGGGGTCTCCTTTAGGACCGCTCTTAGCGGACGTCTTCATGGCTAGCTTAGAGAATGGCCCACTAAAGGAGACCATCGGTAGTTTGTTTATGGATAAAAGATAGATGACACTTTCATTGTATGTGACGAAAACTCTTCAACTGCTGAACTTCTTGGAATATTTAATGGTTCTCACCCATCTTTGCTTTTCACGGTCGAAGAAGAGTCGAATTCCTCATTTCACTTCCTTGATGTAAAGCTAGATAGGAGAGAGAATGATACGTTGCTAAGGTCGATTTACTGAAAGCCAACATTCACTGGGCAGTACACTAACTTCAACAGTTGGGTACCGTTAGGGAGAAAGAAATCTTATCCATTCCTTATGCCCTAGAATTCGTAAAATCTGCTCTGCAGAGACAATCGATAATGAACTAGATAAGCTTCGATCAAATCTCCTTAACAATGGTTATCCTACAAGGTTTATCGAACGTAATATCAAGAAAGAACACGCCCCCAGACAAATTACAGTGCCAAAGAAGAAACTGTTTATGAGTCTGGCATTCAAAGGTAACACCATTTCGGAATTGATTAAAAATCGTTTATCTAAATGTATTAAAAGTACTTTTCCTGCAGCTGACTTACAACTAGTTTTTACCAGCCGAAATATGATTAGACAATGCATCAAGGATAGATTACCGCTTTTGTCCACATCCATGTGTATTTACTCTTTTACCTACTCTTGTGGAGCTGTTTATATTAGACGTTGTAAGCGTAATCTCCGAAAACGTGTAGCTGAACACTATCCAGCCTGGTTAATGAAAGGCGAACGTAGAACTGCGAAGTCGTCTATCTGTGATCACCTGTTTGTGTCAGGTCATTTAGCCCCACGTGATTCATCTTTCAAAGTTATTTACATGGCAAAATCGAATCGATCCGAAGGTTTACGTTTTCTTCACTTATGCATAGCCGAAGCTTTAGCTATACATGAACAGAAACCTAAATTATGTGTTCAAAAACGTTTTGTCAAACCCCTTTCTTTACCTTGGTCATAGTAATATTCTTTCAAGTTTTTAATTTATTTTAATTTACCACTTGAATTCTTTCCACTTCAATTCACATCTTCATTCTTATCGTAATCGTACTCTTATTTTTCAAAATTTTTAGACAACACTTGACATTTTTAAAACATTTTTGATTTCAATTCACTTATAAAACAATCTTTAATAATTTTGTAATTTATCCACTCCAACTCTACCCCTTATAACATTTTAATTATCGTTATTCTTATCACATATATGTATATTGACTGAGCAATTATTTAGTGCCACTTAATGACCTTTTCTGTAATATAAATACGACTGTACAGCTTGAAAATGAAGTCGTTGAAAAGAAATTTCTTCGCTGAACAAAAACTGTGTTTTTACTTATGAACAAATATTTGAGACAAGTGACCATTTTATTTCGTGATATAATGATTGCTTTAACTGACTAACTGACGGAGTTTCAACTA
>OX235273.1:84784839-84853799 GCA_944472155.2 Trichobilharzia szidati | reverse complement strand
AATTTAAAATTATAAGATGCATTTTATTGTTATATGAGGGAACTGACTTCAAGCTTTATTTATTTTCCCAAGTATCTGTAATCCATCTAACGCATACCTGGTTTTTTGTTAATGCGAAGTCAATATCTCTATATTTCTTGGTGTGGTCCATTGAATCACTGGTTATCAGATTTTTCCCACAAACTAAAGACAAAATGACAGCAACCATGTAATTCAACCGTAAATCATGTAATTTAAATGTGTAATTTAAATAATACTTATCCATGCCTGTACCACTTGTATGTCCTACATAGGCAGGAATACATATGTACCTTATTACATTATAATTACCAAATATGCTTACTAGTCGTATGTGTAATTTATCGAATTGATGATGCCTGTAAACTGGCGTCCCTCATGTACAAAAACGGAAAATATATTATTATTATGATTACAAATAGATAATAGTCTTGCCACACATAATATACCTCTCCTGAAACCAAGTTTTCTTCATGGGGTATGCTAATCCTGTCTAGGTATCGCCTAATGTCATCAATCAGACTTGCGGTACTTTTGATACTACTGGGAGTGAAGCAACTGGTCTGTGACGCATTGCATTTTGCCTGTCCCCATACTTGAAGACAGGAGAAAAGATGGCTCTCTTTCACTTCTTTAGCAGTTTACGTGAATCCGTGTCGTGTTGCGACATATCACACAAGGTTTTGAAGAGGGCTTCAGTGCATTTCGTGAGAACAGACGGCCTAATGTCGTCACAACCTCGGGACTTTCCAGAGGTGAATTTTTTGTAACTTCCCTAGTACTACTGTGAGTATTATTTGGAGTGTACACACCAAGTTTTCTCTATGTAAGTTGGAGGTGTAATCGTTGTGATTTGTAGTGGCAGTACCCACAGTGCTATTCAGTTATCTGACAAAGGCCAAAATGGGTGCTTCAGCCATTTCCAAAACTAGAGAGATATTGACCACTTGGACCTTTTAACGCACATGCGCTCTGGTTGACGGGTTTTTGTCCTGATGTGAATCAGTACATGCTTTTTTGGTTAGCCAGTTTTTCTGAAACACTGGCCTCAAAAGACCTACTGTCGCTCCTGACCCTCGTGTTACATTGGTTCCTGAGTTCCCAGGTATGCATCATTTTCGTTCAGACCTTTGAAGGGTAGCCGTGTAAACCAAGCTTTCCAGTTTGCTTGCAGAATACGCTGTGTGCCCCTCTTGAGAAATAAGGACCGCTTCTTAGGTTTTAGTGTGACTATGAGGACAGTATGTGAGATTGCCGTATGATGACAACTTTTGCCACTTCACAATGTCCCTCTATTGGTAGCTCCGCTGAGTCTGTAGGACGTTCTATATTGAACAGAAGTCTCAGCATCTATGTGTAGTCGGCTTCGCAACAGCACAGACGGGGTTGTGTAGCATACGATGGTAGTTGTCCTCAAAGGACCAGATCAAATTCCGTGACCACATGATCACTGCTACCTAAGAGATTTTGACCAGTAAGTGATCGCCATTTAGGATATAATCCAGCTGTGACGACTTTCAGCTAGGATCGCACCCGATGGCGTCTCCATCGTTCTCAGTCAACCTTGTATTTCCAATGGTACGTAGCAGATACCTAATTTTCCAGGAGCGCTTCGCAATTACATACTGTGACTAAGAAGTTTATAGCTAGGTCTTCTGAATGTAATTTAGTAAAGTCTACTGAATTATCCAACAGGAGCAGGAGAAAATTAGTGAAGTATCGGTAGCTTCTCATAATTATGTCTGCTGTATATTGAACATTTGGCTTTGCATGACCATCAATAAAGGTCACTTTCGGGATCATTTCAAAATTTTCTTATATCTGCAAGGTATTGTTTTTGGAGATTTTCGTTTGTTTGTTGTTTTGGGTTAGTAGAATCTTGTAGAGAGACGTTCAGAAAATTCCATGTCATGTTGAATATATACTCAAATATATTAATGATCACTCAGACCACAAGCTTTCGAGATTCTTGAAGAATATTTTGCAAGCTGTCTACTCAAAACACTGAATTTTTTGACATCATACTACCCAGGGTGGTGTTCAATACTTTTGTAGCATTTTGTGTACAACGTGCCAGAATAATGGCCAAAGAGTCAGTATGGTTCTCTTCTGAATATTTTCGAAAGTTACTTTCGAGTAGTACTAATTAGTACCCTCACTAGCTAGGTAGCAAGAACCATTGCCTTAAAGCCATTTCGGGTATACTAATTTGGACTAAAAAAACATGAAGTAACACAATAATCGCACTTGGTTCTTAGAGATAAACACAGGGCCGAACTTGTCGTTAATTGTTGTTGGTAGGTCCACTACATTTTTTTACCATTAGTCATATATGACGTCCCTTCAGCAAAACTGAGACACATTATGGTCGTCCGTCTTTAGTTAAAAGTGACATTTGTATTTCTTATTCATTTACTAGGGATGCTACTGTTTTGTTGTACTTGTGGACTGTTATAAAGCATTACGTTTGGGTTAGCAGTTAAATCCTAAACATTTCATATTTTAAGGCTGTTGGCTCTAAAAATCTCAGGAAAACTTCTGCGGTTATATATTACCGCCTACTGGCAAGGATCAACGGGCCGCTGTACGTCTTTGTGCGTCGGTGGCACAGCGGTTAGCACTCTCGTCGACCCGCCGACGCACACCTGATATCTATGGTCGGCCTGCTAAATTTTGGCTACCGATATCACATGCTGAAAATTTCATACTTGTACCAAAATACTGTGTGGAATCAAGCTATAATAAAAAAAATCCATAACTATGATTCCTGCAACTAGAACATTCCGATTGATATTTAATCATAATTTAGAAAATCAGGTACGAAGAGATTAGGTTCATTCTGTACCTTTTAATTCTTGAAGCACTTGTGACTATGTTGCACCTTTATCAAATTAGCGGTGTAATAAGTTTTGACGTGATATGGTCAGAAGTCTCGATGTTGGACTACCTGTTCATCTGTAAATTATCTCCAGGATTAAGGATGAACTATGTTACTGTCTTGGTTCTTTTGAGATCCAGTAATTTAGTGAAAGGGTGCAGTTAAGTAAAATTAGACAGGCATTCCTAAGTTGTGTGAAACATGCCCTGGTTGCACTGGATTCGAGCACTGTAGTCGGACAACTAAAATATATCGGAAATAACATTAGGTAAAGATGTCCAATAGGGAAATATTTACTATGATCCATACAGATGTGTGAATCAGGACTCAATGACTTTTTCTGTTGGGTTAGTAACAAGCATAACATCATTGACTGCTTCAGTTGCATAAGTCAGGTCACGAATAGGTAAATGTTTACATCAGAAAGCAGGTGGTGGTATTCAAATAAACGTGGTGGTTTTGATGATATCATAAGTACCTGACAATGTATCTAAACCAGGTCATACCTTACAAAACAGTAAGACGAATAACCAATTATTGAATGTCGGGACAATTGCTTGTTTCATTCCCAGCACGTGAGGTCTTTGGTAAAATCCTAATCTAATACCAGAGTTACAATCAGTAATAACTTGAACCCGGGTTGATTGTAAAGATATTTCTACATATACGCTTCAAGCTTGAGATGCGAATTGTTGGTAACAGGTAGGAGAAATCGGCATTTGACTTCTGGTTTAAGCAGCGATTTGCGATGGTAACTACAATCAGAAGCTTGATTTCACAATAAGTGTGATAAACTTACTGAAGAAGAATGCCATTTCGTACACTGCGATATGGAATCTAAATAAAATTTGGAAAGCGTTATCGTACACCTAAATTTAGCTTTTCCCACCTACATCAACGCAACCATCGGAGAAATTATTGATGTAGTTCCAAAACGTAACACTAATCAACTTCTCAGCTACTGATAAACGATTCAAATTTATTTATGGCACGAAAACCTTAGAGCCTTCTGTATTTCTAAGATAAGGGGGATTGTGGTTCAGTTTGCGAGAAATTTCAATTTAGGAATTCAGCTGCATCATATAAGTAGATATTATTCATAGTTAAAATAACCAGTTGGCTTCATTACATTGTTCGAAGAAAGTCAGGCTGGCATGCTTCTGTGTAAAACCTACATGGTCTTAAATAAGCAGACAGTTTTGGAATAATATACCTTATGATAGCTATTCATCCTTTCTAAACTTGCTGTATTATTCATTCGTATTCACTATCATCCGTTACACGTTCTTAATATTACCTTTGTGTTCGTATGAAGACCTTACATTTACTCTTTCCTTAAAAGTTGAGTTGTGGTCGAGCCACTCGACCTTTAGTTAGCAATTCAGGAGGTCATTCAACTAAGCCTGATAACCAAGTTAAAGGTTTAGTAAATAACTAAAGATTCGTTCTACTTAGGACATTGATAAAACATATACTGAGTGGTTCAAACTAAGTTATACACAGAAACGTGAATATTGTTTTGGGATTTGTACTTTTGGGGTCACTATTTCAAACCTAGCTTTGCTTGTGATGGTTGAACGAAACCTTCCACATATATTGCTCAGATTTGACTGATATTTAAGCAGTGGGATCTGTAATCAGGAGGAGTCGCATTATCTTTATTATGTACCTTTTGGCTATCCGACATGTTACAGAAGCCAAACAGTTTAGCTTTCTGCTTCGTTAAGAGCAGGTAGTCGGGATTTCCTTTTGTTTCGAAATTGGTCATCTATCCAGACTCACTGTTTTGATGGTTTCTTTTTAGAATTTCCCATTTGCCGTCAACTTATTGGAAGGCTGTGTGTATCTTTTGGCTTTTCTTATATTTTTATCTCGGTATCATCATCATCAGGGTATCAGTTGTTATTATTTTGCTTTTTGTTCATAATTTAGGACAGAAAACATATATGTGATCGTACATACAAGAATTAGAACTTTGTCGATAGGTACAACGATTCAAGTTGTCTCACTTCAATGCAACATTGGGAGAAATTAATATAGTAGATAAAATCAGAGAATAAACGCAAAAGCTGTGAAGAAAGTGAACAACAATTTCAGAATATTGAGAATTTCAGAAATAACGGAAGGTAAATTCATGTATACCGCCATTAGTTTATGATCTATATCACTAACTGTCCCCTTTACAAAAGTCTCTCATTACAATTTACCAATTCGAAAGAGGTCACTAATGAGTAAGTGGAGACTACTTATGTTCAATTCGCATCATGTTGCGTCGGTATCCGGATCACTAGCTTCTAGTATTTCTTAGGTCGCGGTTACACAGTCAATATTTTGCATATTGCTTAAGACAACCGGTAGTGACTTCTTCTTTTGATCCTAAACCTCGGTGTGGCAAACATAGGGTGGTTTTAATTGAGTTCTGTTACATCTACTAGTGCACATGAAGCGCAGACTGAAATCCTCATCATCTGACTTGGTTTCCGTGTTCAGTCAGCCTCTGTCACTATCAGAGTACATGGGGAAACGTATTTAAATCCCCGCAACTTTATCAGGTATCCTACTGGAGTTGAACGTTCTTCAGTAACAGGGTGAGATGAGGCGAACTATTGTGGAACATATTTAATTTTCGATAGATGGTCAGGTATATTGTTTAAAACATATGTGGTGAAAACAGGTAAGCACTAAAGGAGTCCTTTGTATTCGTGGGAGGATTAATTGGTAATCTTTGTTTCAGAGATTATTGTGTTTAATACAAGGAGCACATTTATCTCTTTCATTTCAGCTAGGCAACTAATTAGCTAAGTTCTGCCCACTGTGTTCACATGATGCGGATTGTCTCTTCAGAATCGAGATAAAGAGTGTGAGTGCTCGACGCCAATCATGGGATTGGCTAGGGAGGGCTCATCTAGGATAGTTGAGTGACCCTAATGTTGAACCAATAGTGTCTATGTGTTCCCGGATCTGATGAGAACAATGGTGTAGGCGCCTATTTCGCTTATTGGCAAACATGAGAATGTAAGTCCTCACGTGTGAAGTGAAAATGTTTTACTATCTTATGCGGTGTTTTGATGATCATCATTGGCATTAAAGTATAATAGGCATCGTAGCATGGTAGTGGTGAGGACTTACTTCGTACTTAGCAATTGTGATATGCATTTCAAGTGATTTCATGTTTTTATTGAATTTGTTTATTGTCCACTTAGTATTTTTGTCTATGTTGGATTTCTAGGAGTTCACGTATAAAAAAGTCACTTACCAGAGCATGTAGAACATGCAGAAAACCGTGATTCATGAATACAGGTTTTAGTGTGATGCACATTCCATAATAATTATTCATTTTGACTTTTCTTAATACCTCATGCTTTTTCTTATGCTATTTTACTTATGCATTTCAGTCTTCAAATATGCTTCTCAAAGAGTATCGCATATGTATGCCTCTAACAGTTGCTGAATATAGAATAGCTCAGTTGTATATGATTCAGGTAAACTTTGTCACATTATTAATTTTTTACTTGTTAAAATCTTTATTCAGAGCCATTCAAAGGAATATGTATAATTTCATTTCTTTCTGTATAATTAGCTCCACTGTAGCACAAAGTTACCTTGAGCGTATGAACTGGTATTTGCATTTACTAATTATTCAGCACATGTGTCAATATTTATGGCTTGGTGTACCTAACGAAGGAAGCTGCTTAGCTTTGATTCCTATCTTTAAATATGATTTTATTTTATCATTTTCGAAATTTTGTGACCGATCGCCCATCATCTTTGTATTTAGTTTATCCTTCTACACTTTATTCTGACTGACTGACTGGTTTCAACGTAGAACTTTGCACTGATATGCAGGAGTTCGAGTTGTCACACTTCACTTAGCACAGAAAGCAAGAGAAGAGAGTAAAGAGAGATTCAAAACAGAGATTAGGTAAGAAGAATAGCATTATGGAAGAACAATATAGTTTTATGGGGTATTATAAGTCACAAGGAGTGGATACATATGCACCATTGACAACGATTTTGAGCCATATCACCAATTGTCCCCAGTCTCCATTGGTCTCGAGGACCCCAACCAAGAAATCCACACCTTCCTACATGGCTCAAACTAACTGTTGTGGATTTCATTGACTGATGAAGCCATGTTTTGGTTCGACCACCACTGGCGTTTTTCCAACCTGATCCATCCTATGTCAGCTAACATTGCCCACTATCAAGGAAGGCGATGGCTAGGCATATGTAACACAAATCCTAACCATCTCAGTCGATGTCACTTCATAGGCTCGTCTGTTGACTCCCTCTCCTTACCTAGCACTCGATGCCTGACCTCAATATTGCTCACCCTCCTATACCACTTCACACGGGAGATAGAACGCAGGTACCTATGATCAAAGACAACTAGTCTCTTCATGTCTCCCACTTCCGATGGCCATGTATAGAAGCCGGTTGGTCGGTTGGTTTTCGACATAGAACTTTGCACGGAGCGGACTGATGAGCAGTACCACACGCCCTTTGGTCGATAGCCGGATATCACGTCTACGCCAGAGACGGCGTAAACTGGCATATGCGGAACGAGCCTTCTGTATCCGTGCTGAGATTTCGTCAGCAACCAACCTGTTGGGGCTGATGTAACTCCCCGCTTCACTCCCTATTTCTAAGCTAGGAATCAATGTAGTTCAGTCCTGTAGCATCATCTTACATTTGACAAAGGGACCGAATCGCATGTCAAACAACTCAAAATGTTCAGAAGACTGTATTATGTCAACGTCCTCACCTAGAAGGACTATATCATCTGCATATTCTAAGTCAACGAGATTATTCCCTGGTAATTAGCTGAAGTGAGTTTGGGTTAAGTCCATTAGTACATCTATGATGAAATTGAATAGAAATGGGGATAATGGGCATCCCTGACGGACACCACTAGTTGTCACCACTTGAGATGACAACTCGCCGTAGGCTCTCACTAGGCTGCATGAGTTCGAGTAGAGTGCCTTAATTAGTGCAATGTATTTTCTCGATATTCCCTTTACAGCCAAGCATCGCCAGAGAACCTCTCGGTCGACAGAATCGAATGCCGCCTTTAGGTCAAGAAATATGACGATTGTTGGACGTCTGTAAGTATGTCTGTGTTTCAGAATCTGTGGAAGGGTGGAGATATGATCGATACTCCCTCTTCTTGGTCTAAAGCCTGCCTGGTTCTCTCGCGTTTTTTCCTTTCGAGCACCACTTAGCCTACATATTATTATTGAGCCTAGAACTCTAGATATGATATTAGTCAAGCTAATTCCTCTGTGATTATCACGGGAAGACTTGTTTCCCTTCTTGTATGTCAGGATCATCAATGACTTACACCAACCCGACGGAACTTCCTCTGATTCCCAGACGCTGCCTAATACCTTAGTTAACGCAGACAGTAAACTGTTTCCACCGTCCTTAAACACCTCTGGAGTCATTCCCTCAGGTCTCGCAACTTTACCTCGTTTCAGATTAGTGACAGCTTTTGTAACCTCAGTTAGGGACGAAGGACCTGTGTATATATTCCATTGATGGAGGTGTTGGATGTTCAGTGAGTTGAGTGTGGCTGTAGGAAGATTAAATTGCTCCTCGAGGTGTTCTTTTTCTAGCGTTCCAGTCGTCTCTCCTGAGACCTAATTATGGTGCCGTTTTTCTCAGATATTGTTTCATTTATCGTTTGCCTTTTACCACCTGTTTCCCTGATAAGTCTAAATAGTTGTCTGGTGTTACCAATCGCCGATGCCTTTTCCATCTCTTTCGCTTTTGTCGCCCACCACTGTTCACCGTCGTTACGAAAGCTTCTTGTTAGTTTGCAGTATACTTTAGTACACTTGCTTATGCTTTGTGAAATCTCTCTCTAGTGTCTACATAGATTAAAGCCTCTACTATGGCTTGATATGCGCAACACTACAGTTGATGAAAGTTAACAACCGCTCGTTTACATACCTTTCTTACCCATTATTCACTGCTTAATGTTAACAAATTTTGTGCTTCTGTCATATTAACGTAGCGTTGAACCCATCTATAACGCGATGATCGTGAATATTTTCCTCAACCATGAAGTGAAATGGAAAAAATCTGTTGTAGCATACTTGCGTTTTAATAAACTTTAGGATTATTTGAGGAGTAACCAATGTTGTTTGTGATCATCGAAATTTCAGTGGTAAATAACCGTTCATTGGTAAGTTTTGGGGTAAAATAGTTAATGTGCCGCTCATTCCAAAGAAAACGTGTTGATGAAAATCAAGCATATTGATCAGTCTGACACTACTGCGTAGTGTAATTTTCTAAATAAAACAAGAATTCAGCAGTCAAAAAGAAAATACTTTTTTGAATCCTTCTTGCTTTACTTAGAAAAAGTCTCGCGAGGAGAGTACAGGTCGTGGAAGTGGTGTTGAGATACTAAAAAATGAACCTTATGAAGATGGACCCGGTGGAAAAGGTCAATATACATTCAAAATCTATCATGTGGGCAGCCACTTACCATGTAAGCTTTATACTTTATGGTGTTGTTAAGAAAGTTCATTTTTAAATACAATTATGTAAAAGGACTTCTTTAGTCTAGTTTTATATTGTTGCTTTTAATTTCCAATATTATTTCGGTTTTCGTAATTTCTTTTTGAAATATAAGCTATATGGAATATCAGTTATGACTAAACATCTAGACGTTTTATGTTATAAATTTTATGTTTCTGCTGAATTGATTACTTTTGACAGAACTCTGAGTTTTAAGTAACAGTGATACTTCCTTGGAGGATTTGACTAGTACGTAAGAATGAAAAGCACACTTACCTATAGAGCTGTTGATTCTCATGTCTAAGAGCTTATGGCATTTACACAATTTTGTGTGGTAGTAAGTTGATCGCATTTTATACTTAACCTATTTTCTTTATTCATTTATGAATTTGTGCCTAACTGTATAAACAAGTGACATAATAGTGTATACTTCGTGATAAAACTGATCGTTCAGCGTTTTGTAAGCCGGTCTATATGATTGCAAGTGCTTTATCTAGTGGGTAATTACTTTATTACGTCGTTCGCATATAGACTAGCCTTATGACAACGAAAATGGTATGTAAAGAATAATGAGTTGTCACTCACAATTATTGGTGACTGTTGTGCGGAAGCTCTTTTTCGGTTCAAGAACTTAGGGAAAGAGTAACATTACTGAAGTTAGATAGCGTAACTTAAGTATATTAAGCGTATTTTAACTAAATAAATGTGAATTCGGTAAATTTTGATTATTTTCGTTGCATTTTGTGTACTTTAATTTCAGCGTGGATTCGTAATATATTACCGTCATCTGCTTTACGCGTAGAAGAAGAGGCTTGGAACGCCTATCCCTATACTAGAACAATTTATAAAGTACCATTTGTAGAGAAACTAGTACTCGATGTGGAGACATATTTTTTCGATGATTCTGGAGAACAAGACGATGTATTTAAGCTTTCAGAAGATGAGAAAAAAGCTCGCATTGTTGGTAAGTTGTAAAAGAAAAACTTATAAATCCGAATGAGGAGTTTACAGCATCTACCTATACTTTTTATGGTGTTACGTAATGGTATTGTTCTCATTATGTGATGTTTATCAGGCACTTTGTTATAGCTGTAACGTGTGGCTATCAATTTACTAAAAGTTTTGTCTCCTAATGTATTGACAAATTTATTCAACAACTTACGCATAAGTGTTCGTTAAGTCCTTTCAAAGAACTCCGTTCTATGCAGTTCTTTTTGAAGTTGCATCTGTCTGGTTGTGAATTTCTACTTACGTTAGTCAGGTTTTATAAATGCCAAGATGTTTTTTTGTTATTTTAATGTGAGTATCAAAATTGGGATGATTTTTTTTGACTCAGCAAATCAAACATATCTTTAGTGTCTGCCGTTGAATTGGCTTCTATATAAAAGATCAGCTGCTCACATGGGCTAGAAAGTATGCGGAGATGGTTGGTTTAGAATGTGACTACACGACTATCCAATAAAGGATTTTCGATGCACTTTGACCTGATAGATGATGTTAATATATGGTCCTGTTTTGCACAATCTCTACCAGCAATGCTTGGTTTAAGCGTATAAGTTTTAGATAGAAGTTAGGAGTAATTTGATGTTGTGAGCATTAATCTTTTATGTCAATTAGGGCATGTTGTGTTATGCTGTCTACCACAGGTAGGTAATGAAGCATGGGATTAAAAAAAGTGAATATTTGTCAAACTAGACCGAAATTATAAAGTTATTGACTGTTCATGTGAATTGTGTAAGTTGTGTGACTGGCGTCCAACAAACAGTTAAAATTGTTGTTTAATGATTGTGAATATGTTCAAGAATCATACTCTATAATGCAAATGAATACCTACCTTATCATTATCTCAGTTGCATTGTAACTTGTTTCTTAACTTGCCTTGAGTTTTTTTCACTGGTTTTGTTATGGTGTAAATTTTTTAAATTTCTCATTTTCCTTCATATTTGTTTTTTTTACCTGAGTTGCAACGAGTATGTAGGATTTCACCGTGGATTGTCACATATGTAATTACTTAACCTTCCAAGTTTGACTTGCGTCTATCTGTTTGCAAAGAACTGATTATTTATCATTTTTTTTCGGTTTTATTTTCATGTAACTTGTCACTTGGAACTTCCCCTTCATCATATCCTCACACTGTTGTTGTATTACCTTGCGTAATGCATTCGTTAATATAACCATGCACTAAAATGATGTTTTACAATAATTTTGATATTTATAAAAGTACTTCACTAATTCTAAAGACCCTATGGAAGTATGATATGGGATATTTACTTCTTCTTGTCATTATTGTATTAATGTGGATGTGTGATTTTTTGAAGTGTGTAAAATTTAGTACTTCTGAGATGAAACACAGTTGTTTCACGTCACATTACTAGACTGTGTAGGTTTATTGTATATGTAACTTGAAGGGATCAGCTTTAATGATAAAGTGTGATTCTAGGTTAATAAGTGGACAGTATAGTTGTATTTGTTTACAAACAAACTTTTACTGTGACTGGAATTCAATAAGCTGATAAATATTGATAGTAAATGGTGAAGAAGTTGTTGTAGATAAATTGTTTATATCGTTTGAACATTTGTCACCTCTCTATGGTATTTTATATTATCCGTTGTATCGATGACTTACCTAAATGCTAAATGCCTTTTATAATTACTTATGCTTGTTTTTATTTGCCGCTTTGTTTTTGGATTTTATACAGCTTCTGGCTGTACTATTTTAAAAAATCTCCATTTACACTGACTTCTCTCAAATTGGGAGTCGTAACAACTTCCATTGGTACTAAATTCTCTTAGACTCAATGTTATGATTTTTCTTTTTTCATTTGCCTGTCCTACTAGATGCTTAAAAAGTCGGACATGTGAGAAGTAAAACAACAAACTAGTCCATTTGAAGACCAAGTAGGCATAACAAAAAAGAATATAGATTTTGGATAAATGAAAACATAAGGTTATCATTATTCTAAACTATTAGGGTAAGGTGATTACTGAGTAGATTTTATCTTACTAATATTATTCCTAAATTAGTAAACCTCCTTCAACTTTCAACTATTGATTTTAGAAGATTGAATAAAATCCCTTTTACAAGAAATCATCTTAAATCAGTTATGATTGAGTATTAACATTAAGTATTTTTGTCGTCATCTGCAAGCGACTTCTTTGAAGCTTAGTTCAAGGAATGAAGTAACTCGGTGGGTAGTTTCATACATAGGTAATACTATGGTTCAGTTTCATTATAATTTAAGGGGAAAAATGGTTATAAGATGAACAACTGATTATAATTCAGCTTTTCATTATTGTTTCATTAGAGGGATTGATAATAATAATCCCCCTTAGTCCTGTAGTTTGCTGCTTTTTTATTGTGGTGTGATATAGATTGTAGTGGTTACTGAGTGAATAGTGAATCTCTACTTTTTTATTTATCAAATTTGGTATTTTAAACTTTATTCACTTTGGTTAGAATAATATAAATACTTCCCATTATGTTCCTCAATTATTTTTCTTTGTTAGTCTCATAGAATTACTCTGACATGCTACTTTGTTATTACTAATTCATGTTTTCATATATATTTTTAATGAAAACTTCTTCTACAGATTTCATCGATATTGTAAAAGATTCAGTCACTGGGAACGACTATAAAGTAGAGGAAGATCCGACTATTTATGCGTCATCAGCAACCGGTCGTGGGCCACTATCTCCAAATTGGCGTGAAGAATTCACTCGCGCTCAGAAAGTGACTCTTGAAACATATGAAAGACCACCAACGCGAACACATGACAATGCACCAGCTACTGAAGTTTTGAAACCGTTGCCTAAGCGGATTATGTGTGCATATAAACTCTGTCGAGTGGAATTTCGTTATTGGGGTACTCAAACACGAGTTGAACAATTTATTCATGATACTGGTATGTTGTGGTTGTTTTTTTGTTTCTTAAATTCGAGTTATTTGATTTTTATTCCACTGTCTGTATACCTCTAATCACCGGTCACTAATAATCAATGCAGTAAAATAGGCTTTACTTTTGGCTTTACTTCGGCTATCTCCTACGGGAGGATGAGCCGGCTTCATGAACATCTCGAATCATCGCTGCCCAGGCGCGGCGATCTGATGAAGAGAGTTCATGAAGTTTCATGGGAATTTGGTACGAGTGATGTCCCCAGAATCGCTCGGCCTTTTGTTTGAGAGTGCAGCTCTAGCCTTTACACAACCAAGTGTGACCTACAAGGCAGTAGGAGTGGAGTAGGGAGTCCACTATCCATTGGCAGCCGGTGACCGGAGTTCGGTTCATACGCCTTTTTGAATGGGGCCAGACATCCAACAAGCCCTTTGTTCATACGTCTGCCGGTGAGCTCCAGTGAGCTTCATACGCCAGTCGTTGGAGGTTTGGAATCAGGGTTTAGCCATCTCCCCTAGACTGTCATCCAATGGACAGTCAACCCGGTGAAGAGCGCCGGGCATCCGCTTTCGCCCTCTCACTTTGGTGAAAAACACCTCCGCCACGTGAAGGCAGTGAGTAGGACTTCCTCAGGAGAGGCTATGTAAGACGCCCGGTCATATGGGAGCATTTCAAGAGGTGTGGGGAGGGGTGGCCAACCCGCAGCGCAAGGCACCCACCCCCGACCATCCTGAGGCTTTGGAGGCTAAAATAGAACCATGTATTGTTCGTTTGGGCACTTGACTTTGATGGACTCGAATCACGTCTCATCTATCAAAGTGTAATACTACATGTCTTTAAAATTTGTGTAAAATATTTTGCAGTGCAGAAAACTGCGCATGGTTGCATTTCATATGCAATAAATAAATATTTTTTCAATCCTGGTAGAAACATGTAAATTGTCCTAAATTTTTGAATATTTCCATGTGTTCTGCAATCGTTTGGTTATTTTTATTGGCAGCATTATTTGATAACATGGTGTAATTGGCTTCAGCCATATGTGTTTAGTCTATAACACAATAAAAATAAGTGTATAAATACCAGCTATTCTTACATGTAAACACAACAACTATGATCAAGAGTTGATTTGTAAGGATTTTATTTGTTTTTCGAGTTTAACATGGGTTCGAAACCCAGTGGGTGCGTACTACCGATGAGTCCCAAACTAAGACGAAACAGCTGTCCAGTACTCCCTGGTTTTCAGTGGTTCTCTAACTGATATCAATCCGTGGTCAAACTCGAAAAACAACGACTATGGCTATTTTAGCTTAAGCAAACTGAAAGATGGGTATTTAAAATGCTTCAAAATATTATGCAATCATGGGGATAAAAAAGTTATTTTTTATGAATATTTCGGAACAAAAAATTAAAAACTCCTAAATTCATTCATGTGTACTTAAAAACATGGTGTTGATATAGAACAATCTTCGAATAATAATCCCTAGGTTACAAGGTTACTTTTGATTATTCTAACGGATACGCAGAAGTTCATAAGTTCAAGCTTTAAAGGAGCACCTAAAATAAGGGAAGCGAAACTTAAGTATACTGCATTTGACAAACATACATGTGACTGAAAACTGTTAAATGAAGATTAATGAAGCTTTCTACAGTTTGGGAAAGAATAAGTATATCTATTTCATTGTGAATTATTTTGAGCAATATTAACAACACCAAAACCCTTGTTTTGTAACTTCACGAACTCCACATCATTTTACAGGACTCAGAAAAACAGTTATTAACTTCGACGACTTATGTCGTATTTTGCTATGAGTACCCACAAATTTTTAACAAACTAGTTATAATCGAGCTAATATTGATCATCAAGGTAGGCTGTGGTTCTGCATCGTACCTACTTCAATCGATGTAGCTGTACAGCTTTACTAACTAACTTCCCATTATTATTTGCTATGTTTTGTCATCTAAACGAAGTAAGTAAACGAAATTGTCTACGTACCGGAGGACATAATGCTGGCAGTGCAGCTATGCCTGACTTCCACAGTATTTAGATTCCAGGGGAAAATATATATACAAACTGAGGGAATTGCCATGGGGTCACCAATATCCCAGGTTGTGGCAGATATATTCATGGATAGGTGGGAGAACACCCAAAAGTATGGTGAAGGTATGTAGATGACACATTCACTGTACTTAGAACACAGGATATAAATAGATTTTTCGAACAAATTAACTCAAAGGTGGAGGCAATTCAGTTCACTTATGATTTGGAAAGTCAGGAAGGGGAGCTTCCAATGTTAGATTGTAGCATAAAAAGGAAAGAAGATGGGAAGTTAAACACTAGTGTTTACAGGAAACCCACACATTCAAACAGATATTTGGACTTCCGATCATCCCATCCTATGTCAGTGAAAATAGGATTGGTGAAATGTTTAAATAATAGAGCACAAAAAACTAAGTAGTACCAAGGAAAATCTAAGACAGGAAGTGAGGCATATAAGAGAAGCTTTGAAACTTAATAATTATCCTGATAAATTAGTCAGAAAGTATGTAGGACAATGTAAAAATAAAGTAAATAATGATAGTAATGATAGTGATGATGATAATAATAATAGTAATAGTAATGGCGACATGCATGTCAAATATGTGCAAGACAACACCAACAATAAAGAATCTAAATCATCAGTAGTAATTCCATACAAGGAAGGAACCTCGAAAACCTTACGCAGAATTCTTAACAAGGCAGGAATAAAAGTGTCATTCAAACCCACAAACTCAATTAGAAACAAGCTTTGTCGGTTAAAGGATCCTGTGGAGCCTTTAAAACAAAACAATTTAGTTTATCTAATACCCTGCAATGATTGTCAAGTCAAATACATAGGTCAAAGTAGTAGAACAGGGTTAGTCAAACTAGCCGAGCATAAAAACCTAGCAAAATCCCGATTAGTTGACCCGAATAAGATAAGAAACCTAGAGAATAGTTCAGCTATACCACTCATTACATGCAATTACACACAACCATACAATAGGGTGGATGGGATAAGATGACAGTTTTAAAATCTAATGTCACAGGGTGGAGTGAGGGAGAGATTGATAACAGAAGCTTTGTTTATCGAATCAACTGCAAAGACGTGTAATAGGAATGATTCAACACCTGTCCACCCAGACATCTGGAAAATTCTACTACAACGCCCATGAAGACAAATAGGAGAGAACAAAGAAAACTATAAAACTCAAGTTTCGAAGTCGTGTGATTATAATTAATGAAATGATGATGAACAATAAATTTTGTTCGAAACGTCATCCACTAAATAAAACTGTTTCACTGTGTGATACATCTAATAAACAAACTAAAATGAAATTGTGCACGATTCTAATTTCAACGATCATATATGACAGATCTAAGATTGACGAATACCAAAGTAACCTTTTGTATTTATGGTAACATTTTATCAGCAATCAGTCATACTGGATTGATACATTTTCCTAAATAAGTGAAACAGTCAACACACTTAACCATCGTACACTGCATCTTTTGACTGTGATTCGGTGCAGACTAGTTCTGCAGGGTCATTCCCTATCTTAAAAATATACTCATAGTTTTGTTTTTGGGTGTTTAAAAGATCATATTTCATTGTATATATATATATATATATATATATATATATATACTTTATTTCATTCCTTGTTATGTATCGTTTTATGCAATTGTATAAGGAGTGTCTTCTTCCCGATTAAGGTGGTTGTCCTTTAAAATATCTGTGATACATCTTACTATCTCCTTCAACTATCTTTTTTCCTAAATATACATACTAAAGCACTTCGCAAAACTATGTTAAGAGCACATCGACAAGTATGGGCATGGCAGGATGAATGGTATGGGCTTACAATAGATGAGATACGTCGTCTAGAAGAGGAAACAGCTCAAGCATTAGCAACTAAAATGGCCATTTCTGATCAACTTACAAACACTAAAGATCAATTATCGAATCAAATTCCGTCAACAGCGACTACTAGTGCCACCCAAACAAAACCTCAACCTATTGGAGTTAGTTAAACACATATTCTTTTTGTTCATTATAATAATAATAATAATAATCAATAAATTCTCTAGTGCCCTAATTCCCAAGTTTGAACTCAGTAAATTATGACTTTTCTGTACAATTGTAATATAACTTTGTATTGATGAAAACTGTCAGATTTTACTATTAACTCATGTGAAATGCAATCATTTAGTAGTGATATCAAGAAATAGGAGCATACAACATAACATGACAACTGTCTAAAAGTAGAAGAAAGATAAACAAAAGAGAAGTTAAATTAATATTCTTATAGAAAAAATATATTTATGAAGAAGAGTTCATTGTTTATTCCCACTTTAGCTACTTCACCCCAGGCAACTGATTAGTATCATCAAACTTCACGTGATAAGTGTAGCTCTTAGCGTAGTACACGGAAAATCCCTACTAGGCAACTAATTCCCAATAAAATAGAGATTAAATTATTTCATGAATTTGGTTTTCATTCGTCAAAGCTTTTCACACTGCCCTAGATATCAGTGTTTGATTTCTACAGAAGAAAAAGTCCTTACTGATGAGGGAAATTTGAGTAACAACATAGCTGTTTCCTAAATAATTATTTGTTTGCATTCATCATTATTTTATTATTATTTTTTTTACTTGTTTGCTTGTCTCTTGTTATTTTTGTGTCAATAATTTTACTCATCATATTTGCTTTGTATTCTTTTTCAGAACTGTGAATCTGCTGCAGTCTCAACTAATCCATCTGAATCAACAGAATATCGTATTACACAAGATCCAACTAATATTGCAGGTGCGGATTTATCTGAAGGCTGTTCACCCAGCTAAAATTACATAGTTTGTATATATGTATATATTCATATATGTATATGTATTTATCAGTCCTGTTGTATGGGCATTGTGTACGTGTATAAGTTATCCTCCTTTTTATCATACACATACATTTACTGTTCTTAAGATCTGTGATTGTGAATTTCATTGGATTTTGAAGGCAATAAGAAGGAATTGAATAGCAGCGTATTTTCAACAAATGATATTCATTGTTATTATAAGAATAGTTGTATTTTGTCACACTGAGTATGTTTAAGTATTAGTATCAGTACTAATATTATTATGAATGTATGAAGCCTTCTAGAGAGAAAGTTTTCTGTGTAAAAGGATTCATCATAACTAGTATTAGTTTACTACTGTATTACGTGTGTACAGGCGTACTGTAACATTGTGTATGTTAAAATTGTTGATGATCATGGTGGTGTTGGGTGGGAGGTGGGAGGCGGAGATTGCAAAAAATCTTTAATAATATTGAAGATATCCAAATGAAAAGTTAAAAATTGGTCAAAATATTCTTTTATAAAAAACAAAAGATCCGCATAACCCGAAAATTTGTGAAATACAGCCTTTAGAAAATTTCCTCTTTTCATTCTATTGTATCATTGTCTCTGTCCTGTTAACCTTTATGAAATAAACTTTCTATTTTCACAAGTGTACTATTTTTGTCATAGTTAGACAACATTGTTGTGATGTTATGATGTATTTTGTATAACCTTCGTATGCAAGTGCTATTTTCATTCATTTGTGTTATATCTGAACCAAGTATATCTTTTTTCATGCATGGTATTCAATATTTGTATATTTTAATATCGAATATATTGGATATTCATGTATACTGTAGCATAAATTACCCAGTCTTGCATGTGGAATATTTCCAGTTCACCATTTTGTTTTTCTAGGTATATTTAGAAGAAAAGAAAGTAATAATGTCATATATATTTATTCTATGTCTTCATTGATTCCTCCCTGTGTAATTGTTTATGTTGTATGCATGTCAAATTTACCCTTCCTATGTGTTGTTACTTCCTTCTTTGATATTATCCTTTCTTTCATACATAGTACATTTTAATTTCGCTCGATATTCAAAACTCTCAGCCGTACATACTCTATCTCGATTCAGTCTGGTGTTTTACCTCAGTGAAATGGTGTAATACCACGTTTTATATTGAAGAAAATCTTCATTTGTTATCTTGAAGTTGGTATAAAGGTCAGAATATATTCAAATTTAATTTGTTAATCTATTTCCCCCTTCATTGTACAACGTTTGGGTTTGATAAAAAAGCTGAGTTGGATTATTTTGAAATTATCTGTTCATTGTTTTGCTTTTTTTTAAAATTTTCAGTTAAAGTTTTGCATTGTTTATATTTATATGTATCTGAACTCATTGACTAAATCTGTATTAAAAATCTCTAAGACTTGGTAAAACAAAACAAAAAATAAATTCTTTATGCGATTAGCAGTGATCTTTTATTGAAGAGCTTTACCGACCAATCACTGTTGTGCAATTAACAAGTTTCAGATAAGGTGATTTTCAATTTCTGGGTTTTATTGCTAACCCCGGCTCAATGCGTTCTTAATATAATTCATTCATGTCTCAATATGTATCTTGTATGGGCTTAAAACTATATTCATGGTTTTAGAGTAGACTCAGTGGATTATGTCATCTGCGTGGTGGCTTAAAGTGATAATGCTTCTAGCTTGTTGTAATCTCCGTAGAAGAATAGGTATTAGTTCGTGAGCTGAGTAATAATGATAATTGAATTCCTAGCTCAAGTCGTCATAAGTCCAAGACTGTGTATCTTCTGTCCTTTGTAAGTGTGTTTTTGCGGATGCTGAGAACGGGATAATAAATACTCTTGCAGTTTTAATTTTAGTTTATAAATCCTTTGACTATAAAAGTAATTTGGAATTACAATAGGTTGATCATAATTATGACTTTTTGTATAGTTTTTAATCTTAATAAATCTCAAGGCTGTTTGTGTACATCTCTAGTGTTGATATTTTAGCATTATATTAGACAAATCCTTAAATAATTTAAGCTTATTCCACAACTAATACTGTCCACTGGCTGATTTTTTATTGATTACTGGGCCAGCGCGAATTTCATTACTAAATACATATGTATATTTTTATCACATAAGCTTGAACACTTACCATTTTCATCTTCAGCTTAGCTCACTAATTGAGATCTTCATTTTTTCTAAAGATTTACCCAACTGGTTAGTGTAATGCATTTCAATTTCGCTGTGGTATCTAAATTTACACAGAAATTGTAATTGGTGAATTCATATGTATGAAATTTCTGCTTGTGGCTGTGTAAATTGATTTCTCTTACCTGGGAAGTCGTAATGATTCTTCTTTTTAAGTATAACTACGTGTTATATCACATGTTACACTTACACTTTTACTAGGCATGTAGTTTTCTTCATGAAAATGTCAAAATGCATATACATTTATATGTCAACTTGTTGCAGTCCAACTTTTCTGTCATAAAAAAGAAGGTTTTTTGTTGTTGTTGTGTTTTCTTTTTTTACAATGAATTTCAAGTCATGCGTTCATAACGACAAGCAACTTTCCTCAATATGAAAGTCAGTATTTTAACGCATACCTTTCAAATATTCACCGTTAAGAGAGTATAACCACATAGTGTAAAAACCGACTTTTTCATTCATCCTTGATGTTAAGAGGTGAAAATGACTTCATTGTTTATTATAATTTATTTAAACTTCTTCATGCATCACAGACTTGTCTGTGTATAAAATGTCTTCATTTTTTGTTTGAATTATATATAATAATCCACCTTTAAACGAAGTTTCCTTTTGACTTGATGATTATATTCTTTTAATTATTACAATACCACATTATAACAAAGTATTTTTTGCACTAATTAAGTGACTGTTATCATTAATGGTATTGTTGTTGTTTCTGGATCAAGTGTTTCCATCTTTCACATTTTAGATATTTCAATATTCTTTAAAAAATTAAGTGGTGATTTATATATACACGTACATATATTTCCTATGCTGAATTATTTTGACCATTTAGCTTTCTGTTGTCGTTTCATTGTCATTATTTTCTGTTTTCTATGTTGTACATTTATTTAACTTATAATGCACATATATGAACACTTTGTCTACTAACTGATCGTTACTCATGTTAAACTGCACAATGTATATGGATTACATAATATCTCTTTAGCTAGATTCGTGTTAAATTACTGAAATAATCTGGTTTTACTACTGAATTAGGAATTCGTTTTTTTTCTTTCTTTTTGGATTTACTTAAATGGTGTGCCTTATTGTCTACTTATTAATTACTCTAATGATAATCATACAAATAGTGTATTTTGTTTCTTTTACAATTGTTGGGAAATGGTTTACTGTGTTTCAGAAAAAAAACTATGTCCAACTGTTGCTAGTCGTCTTTACCAAAAATTATTTTCATTATTCGTTTATAGTTTGTAAACTCTGCCGTGTAAATACATAATTTTCCAACTGAACAGTTTGAAATTCATTTTGATTGGATATTATTAGAAGTGGATAATTCTAATACTTCATTCATTGAGTGTTTCCAGTTTAATTTAATCGACGACTGATTTAGCCGTCTGGTTCACTTCAAGATAGCTATTGAATCTACTATGATAAATTGGACATAGGTACTAGACATTACTCAAGTGGTATTTATAGAGTGAATTCTCAGAATAAAATGCAACAAATATCAATCACATAGTGTATAACAAATGATAACTACTTGACATTTTTTTAAGACCTTACTCTCAGTTTTTGGATTAATTCTATGCTCTTAAGCTTTTTTTCTTTGAAGAGAAAAACAATTCACTCCCGCATGATATAAAAAAAAAGACTTTCAGTTATGATAGTGGATATTCACCTTTGTTTACTTATGCTTTAATAAGTTTCATTGGGTGAATAGATAAGCTGACTACTAATCGAATGATAGTATTATTCATATTTTCCAATCGATATATCTAAACCTAATCTCACTTAAAGCAATCATAGACTCATACTGAATGCTAGTGCCTTTATTGTGCATCACTCACTAGTGTTATTCCTCCTTTTATTTTGACTCTCAGATCATATATATGTGTTCACTAGCTGAAAACTGCTATTAGTAGAGTTTAACTTTAATGCAGATCATAGATTGTGTTTATTTATTTTTTCTTTCATTAGCGATAGTTGTCATTAGATTAACTAACCTTTTAGTGGCTCGCATATTTCATATAGGTGTTATCTAACAACTGTTGCTATTATCCATTTCGCCATCGCTATCCTATGCATTGGCTGTTGTTCACGGAAAGGAAATATGCAGCACAATTCCTTAAAATTTCTTATATATATTTAATCAATTTATTTTTATCACAAATACATATATGTAAACGATGGTTTTTCCATTGTTAGTATCACTTTTATCACTTTTTTTTTGTTTATCCATATTATAATATTGCACGCATTTCATCTTCAGTGTATTTTTTTCAAGTTAAACATACCTTACAAAATTTTTTTATTTGAGTGAGGAAAGTGAGTAATGCATTGATAAACACTCGGTTTTTTGTCTATTGTTTTACAGAAGAAAACTTATGGGCTGATTTCAAGAAATTAGAAGCAAATAATTTGGAGCTGGATGATTTTGAACCGTTTACAGTAACATTTCCAGGTTAGTTGATTCACATTATTGTGATATTCATTTTGCTTAGACAATAACTAATCTAATCTCAAAATTCACAAGGTCTACTGAATCCTTTTGGAAGAGAGCTAATTAGAATGGTTTTGGAATCAAGGGTTATAAGTTTCTCAGATAACTGGCCTAAATATCAAAACTACTAGATTAAAAGTTAACTGTGGGTTCTTTAGGGATTTATTACAGGCAAAAGATTTTCAAACAACTGATGAGAATTCGTGATCTGTCTAGTCAGATAAGAAAGAGTAAATACGGCCGTTGATAGCTGTCACACTGTATTAGAAATCGGCTGATATTGAGAGTGTTTGGTTATTTGTTCTACTGTCTCTCTCCCTCAGGGCGAAGTTAAAGTATCATAGCCAAAGTCAAAGTCCTTCAAAAGTTGACCTTCAAGGGCCGACAACACACAGGGAATGCTATGAAATGTCATTCCAAATCAAATCATGCCTGCCTTTTTGAACTTGGAGAGGATGGATGCAATATTCTACTTATTTACTACGTACTTTTTCTGCAAATCTATACTACTAGGTAGTGTTATGGCGTTTATGATTATTGTTTAGGATCTAGGGTTAAGGTTAGGTTTAGGGCTAAAGTTAGGATTATGGTTAGAGTTAGGAGCAGGTTGATGAATAATGTCAGAAATACCAATGAATCTCAAACTAGTAGTTTAGTACCATGACCTACAGTCACTTGGATGAATCGATATATCGCGCATGGTACGCTTTCTCTATAGATCATCTGTGTATTGACTGGGAGGCGATTCTTACGACACATAAGCTACAAATATACAGTGTAATATCATGTTAGCAATTTTTTTAGTGTATTTTTCAGCGATAATGCGACCTTTCCTTACATCTGAATTCTGATCGGTTGTTCAAGGTCACTTTGGTTTCGGCTACGATAGTTTAACTTTGCCTCCCACAGAATTATTGATGAATATTTTCGGAATTAACAAAACAATACTGTTTTCTTTTTTAACTTGTCTGAATTAAAATGATGCTTCAGTTTCTATATAAACTGACAAATAGTTCTTGGGCATAGAATGAAACACTTGAATAGATCATTTACGATATTCATTCAGCGAGTTGATGTCTCATTTAAGGTCTGGTTTAAAATTTCATCTTAGCACGGATACAAAAGATTCGTGTGATAATTACTGACGTTCACCATCTCAAGTGGGGTCAACAAAAAAATGAGATGCAAATAATGCTCATTGGTCACCTTTGTGAGATGGTTCGTTGGAGGAAAGAAAAGTACGTCATTTGAAGGCATCTGTCTAGACATGTAGAAGATTTTAGGATTGATCCTAATGTGCTCAAACACTAAGTTAACACTGTTGAAGTCAAACTGTGTTTTAGGTAAAGGTAGTCTAATCAATCAATGGTTTGAATTCGCAGCAAATTGTAGAATTGTATGTTCACGGGTGTCAAACTATAGACTTATGCGCAGTGGTATTAGCTTTAATAAGATTAATTAATAGGTAAGCTTAGGTTACGCGAATTCTGTAAACAATTTGGGCGAACTAGTAATACAATAATTCAAAATGGCAATTCGCAAATTAATTCACGATTTGCGGTGTACACAGTTGGAGGCGGAATTTTGCCACAGTTTCCTTTGGAAACCGAAATTATTCAGATCGCAGTATATGATCTGCTTGATAACATAAATTGGGATCATGGAAGCAGGTATAAATGCATGATGCTGTATACTACTGAGTGATTGATATCAGTAGTTGGATACCACTAACCTTAGTCAGTGGTGCTTGCTAGCCAGCTCGAAGCGACCTAAACACCGGGCGACCGTTTTGCTTGTTTGGTGCTGAGTTCACCAGTGGTGTATGCGAATCGACTTTGCTTAGAGAGCTAAATCAACTAATTGGCAAATTGCAAATTTGATCTACAGCTTAGGTTAGTCAGGCAAAGTTATCCTACTGAATCAGAAAGCACTGTGTATTAGTTAAATCTAGGCATAAACGTGAAAGCTACCGATGTAGAATATGCATAATACACGGATTAGAGGTCTAACTGGCATTAAAAAATAAATTGCATAGCTACAATTACTTTTAGGTTTTATTGTCCATGAAATTTAGATTTCATATTATTCCGTATTTAGTGTTAAATTACCAGTTTGAATTTTTATTATAGTACTCGGTATTGTTTCTGCTCACTATTTACTATGATAAAGTTAGGTTGTATGATGATGTAGCATGACAATTAATTAACACCAGAAAGCTGACCGGGAGCGTTAAGAAGTGAGGACAGTAACAAGACAAGTCTGCTTACTATCACCGATAATCATTTTCAATTTAGCGGACTGGATCAGGTAACAGTCCATGGGGAGTGAAAAGACAAGTATTTGTAGGGCTGTGAAAAGTCCGTAGAATATTTTTGTATTTTGGAGATGTTTTATGTTTCATGTTGCATAAACTCGCTGATAGGGAAGCGAAAAGCAGGAAGTTGACAGAAGAGGTAACGAAAACAGGACTTCAAATGTGAATATAGAGAAGACGAAGGTGATGAAGATACCCGACCCACAACAACAAACACCAATTATTATCTACGTTAGGAATCTAAAGAAAATCGTCTTTCACCTTCCTGGTCAGTATTGTTTTAACTACAGGCGGCACATATGATGGTGTCAAAGTCATCCAGAATTGGGAAAGCAAGATTACTCGGAAATCAGTGTAGAGATCCATAACATTTAATGCAAGGGACAAGATCCGAATTTTCAATACTAATTTCAAACAATTGTTTCTATACTTTTCAGGGACTTATCACGCTTATATATGTCCAAACCAAGTTCACTTTTGACGGTTTGAAAAAATTTGGGCATTGGGTATATGATATTCATTATAATAAAGGTTCTTGTATTTCTCAATGAATGAAAAACAATATCGTTTTGTTTTTCATTCATTGGGAAATACAAAAACCTTATTACGCTTGTCAAGAAAGGAATTTTCAACGAACTACAGATTTTCATCAACACCTGCTTCCGCTCAGGTGGCCGGGCAGAAAGAATAAGCAACAAGGAACAGTGGCAGTATAGCGAACTAGGCAACAACGTACGCGGAAGGAAGTTGAGATGGGTTGGTTGTACGCTGAAGAGTTCATTAAGTGACATCAGACCCCAGGTCCTCGAGTCGCCCTAATTGGAAGCGACCAGTTGGGTGGGTATCCATTGGTGACATGAGGAAGATTATATAAAGAGGAAATGAAAGCTTGTGGGAAGTTGTGGTGCCGGCTTCTAGTGTTGGCAGAGAAGTGAGTGCAGTGGAAATGTGCCGCTTAAAGCACTGCATTCTGCTGGAAAATCAAGGAACTAATAATTATATTAAAAAGACAATTTAAGCAGATGTTTTTTATATGAAGTTGTCTGTCTTTATAATGTCAACTTCCATTAAATTGCTCATGAACTGTATTTCTTAGGGTTTGATTACAAATTGTGCTATACAATTTCGAATTGTTTTCTCTCTTTCTTTTACAGAGTCAGATGATGATTCTAAATCCTTTGTTACATGTTGCAGTGACATTACTGGAAATACTGATTTCGCCTCAAATTTTCAAAGTTTTGATAATTCTGACTCAATGTCTTGTAAGTCAGACTACTTGCATTTCAGTTTCATATGGAGTTGAATTTGTCTGTATGCTTTTCACGAATCAATATGTTATGCTATTTAATGTATTTAATACGCACTAACCCTTGAAGTAAAAGTTAAGGAGAAAAATGTTTAGACAGACTATAGTCTGTCTAATTGAATGCGATAAGTTCCCGGGTTATATATATTTTACTTCAACTTCAATGATGAATAAATATCTTTCGATATGACAAACCAGGATCGGTAGAGGAACTAACTGAAAAGACTGTAAGTAATAAGATTCTGAAAATCAACAACTCTTATTTCTTTAAAATAGGCAAACAGTGTCAACATAGATCTGAGCATTACTGCGTAACCGTGCAATCAGACAAACTGCTGCATAATTCCATTATGGATAAAATTTTATTTTGATAAAATTACACAGTTTTATCCAGTAATATTTACTGATGACCACGTTTCGAGCACAATTTATTACTGCTCATAATCATATCAAGGTACTCACACAACTTTTTCGCTTCGCTTATATACATGAGTAAAAATTGATTAGACATTTGAATAAAATCAACATAAGACTTGCGTGACACAGAAAGGAAGATAAAGTACATTCGGAAATAATATTAGTGTTATCAATAAAATACAATAGGATGGGAAATAAAACGAGTGTTGTTAGTCAATAAGATGGGAAATAAGATGTTTTTATAGTAAAATAAATAAATAACTTGTTAGAATGTCACAATATGAATTGAATACATTTTAACATTATTTATTGTCCTCCTCTGATTTGACTGGTAATAAATAACATCTTTGCAATTAATAGTGTTCTCTGAGCTACAAATCTTCTCTATTATTTCAAAATAACATCTTTCATATGTCTGGTATTGGTGTTGAGTCACTTCTATTGCATTTGTTGGTTGTAGACTCTATGAACCAGGATTCAGTAATCAATCTCTCTCTCAACTTAACTACCTATATTACTTTTTAGAATTTTGACTCTGTCACACCCTATCATGGGGTTGTGTGTTAATGCATGCATGTATATAAAATTAGCAAGAAAGTTATGTGAGTACCTTGATATGATTATCAGCAGTGATAAATAGTACTCGAAACGTGGTCACACTGTAAAACACTGTGCGATTTTATCAAAATAAAATTTTATCCATAATGGAATTGTACTCTACCACAATGCCCAAGTTTTATCCTTAAACTTCTGCATACTATATGGAAAGTAAAAGAGAAAGTTATTGGAAAAAATATAATCAAAGGTCGTGAAAAACCAAAACAATTAGAAGTACTAGATACCGTAATTCAGATGAAGGTAAAAAATGAACACTCTTGCACCACGTAGAATCTGTACTCCTAAATGATGACGGTCACATGGTCAAAAGTCGGACAGTTTACAAATCTTAACACTGCTCATAACAGCATTCACCAACTTAATAGTCCAGTGGTATATTTGATCTTATTACCCTTTGCAGTCTTCCAATCCAATCCTACTTCAGCTTCCAGGATGTGTTTATACAAACCTTAAATAGACAAGAGTAATGTGTGCTCTGATCACGTTTTGTCATGAGAATTTATAGCTTTCTTATGTGGCTCACAAATCCTGCTTACACTTAAATGACTAACTTTCACACTGCTCACCTGTTTGTTCCATCAAAAACTGAAGATAATGAGAAAGTAACTGTGTTCATAGTCTTTGTAGGAGGTACTCATCCCTTGGCCTCCACATTTACACTCTGACAAAAAAAACAAAGCATACTGCTGCGCGGTATTTTCGTCCTCTAATTAACAACTGGATATCTTGTCTGCATTTTAACAATGGCTAAGTGAATCCTTTATATCCTTGTTGGATGTCTAAATTCCTCATTGAAAACAGTCAGAGGTATTATTTTATTTATTTATTCATTCAAACACAAACTGACTGTATCAGAGGGCATAACAACGAAAACTTTCAATAATGAAATAACTGATCTTGAATATAGTACCGATGTAATGCATCTTTTATTCCTAAAATAAACTCATCAGTGTTCTTATTTCTTCTGCCTTCCTTTATAACAAAGGCTTTAATCAAAAACCTATCTCTGGTTCTCCTCCAGTTTCAAGCAAACTAATACTCATATTAGTAGTTCACGGTGGTGAGTTTCGCGTTTTTATAATCATTTTGTGTTTAGCTCACTAGGTTTATGAAATTATTCTTTGGCTCTTTAATAATTTGTTTTTATAAACACCTTTAGAGTTTTTCGTACACTGAGGTACCTTTTGAAGTGTACTCATGACTGTTATAAGCGGATAAGTGTAATGGTGATTTGGTGTGTACTAGGGACAAGAATTCAAAAGTAGTATACTGGTGACGTCTTCTGCAAGAATCCCAAATAGCAGAGTAACGCATTAAGGTGTAATAAGGATAAATGAAGAATGTTCCGAAAGAACATAGAAAGCATGAAATGAAGACAAAAGGAGCAGAATACAAATAACATTCGCAAATTGAACTTTCATTGCATTATTGTGGAAAATAAACAATTCTGTTACCACGTACTACTCTGTATTCTGCCGTTACAACGGTTCGTATTAGTGACCCTTAGTACATATCTGTTTGTTGTTCATAATATTTCATAATGAGGAGCTCTGTCTTTTTGAAGATGCAAATAATCTAGACTAACATACAGTATCAATGAATCTAAGTTCCAAGTTATAGCTAACACTAACGCTTATCTAATTCATTTCTATTCCAACTAATAGTTTTCTTTTAATTGGTGTCCGATTTACTAACACAGTCTGCATTAAAGACGCACCTAACGTTCTAAATCATCGTAGATTTCCTCTTCAAAAATATATTTCGTTATTCATGTCATTTATGTAAAAATTAACGATTTCAAATTAGCATTTCTAGCATTGCATTATTTTCTTTATCCAATTAGGTTGTATTCTTGATTCAACATATGATATGACTACAAAACGTTCAGATACCTTGACTTTTCGAAAGACAATTGAAACAGTAACTGCTAATCACTATCCAACACTGCATAATCGAATAGCTGTGAAACTTGTACCATGTCCCACTGAAATTGGTGAAATATTCCGTCTGTTTTCCAGGTATATGTTGAAATATTTATTTTCTGAATATGCCTTTTTTTACTATTCAGACCTCATTTTTGCAGAGAAAAAGTTACTCATTAAAATATGTTTATGTAAACTGACTTTTGATTTTCTTTGTTAATTAATTTTTTCTTTAGGCTGAAAACTACACCAGATCTTAATAGACCTATTGAAAGTCAATTTTTACGGGATATAATGCCTTTGGGGAGTATTCCTTTGTTTTTGATTAATTCTCCTGGTTATCATCAAGTGAGTTTTATGCTTATCTTGTGTTGTTATCTCTTTCAACTTGTCATTGGATTATGTGTAACAAGCAGTCATAGTGTGTGATTCACCTGTGATTCTATTTTTTCTTTTTCATTCAGCGCGAGTACAACAGATACTATTTTCTGTTGGCATCTCTATGACGCTTGTAACATATTTATTAGATTTATCGGTGGACTATTGCTTGATAATGTTACAGGTAATTAGTGACAACGTAGTCTAAACAAAGTAAATCAATAGGATGAAGTATATTTTCCATCACAACTCTTCCATAAATCAGTGTAAATAGCTAAGAAGCTATATTCGTTAACATCTGCTGTCTCATCATATAATCCTACAGTGTTCCATACTAACTCGGAGGTCGTTATTACTATTACTGAATCAGTTTTATAAGTTGCATTAGTAGAAGGAAGGTAAGATAATAGAGATGAAGATGAAGACAAAGGTGAGTGAGGAATAGAGAGGTTTCGCGTGCTCTTCGGGTTGTGAGGGCGATTGTTACTTCCCGGCTGCCCACACCGTGGAAGTTGGTTGCGTGACCTCAGAGCCCAAGGGACAACTACTTGAGGCCGGTCACACACGGCCTGTTTTTGTTTGTTGTTTTTTATTTGGTGTGTCTCAGTAGCGTATTTATCACTTCTGCCCTGTGACACGGCAGCAGAAAGCGCGGTCGTTGTTAATCCGGGCCCCGACCGATCCGGCATGATATTTTGTGATTTGTTTGAAGTCATAGGGTTGAATTGGGTAACTGCTTTTAGTCTAACCGCTATCCAAACAACCTTCCTGGCATGGTAGGACCTGCAGGAACATAAGTTCCAGCCAGTATAGCTTGTTGGGTCATTGCGGTGTTCAAGCCCGACCACCACGTCAAGGTAATCAGTTTTATAAAGATGTTTATGGGCTTTTATCTTCTAAGCTAAATTGTTCTTCATATACGTCGTAACTTTAAAAACATGCTTTGTACCAGGTAACTATAATTTGTACTCTTTTGCATATGTATGTGCGCGTATATATATATATATATATCCACTGAGGCATAAAGGAAATTAAAGCATTACATAGATGAAGTTATTTTCAGGAGTTATGCAATCGTAATTATATTTACTAGAACTCATCAGATTGTATATTGAGTAATTGTGGAGTGTGACATAAATAACACAGCCACCCCAAAGTGGATTCCAGAGACAGAAAATTAAGGTTATGTAAAAATCACAGAGACAACAGAAGGATTTGAGGTTCGATAAAGTGAATATCTCTCACACGCAAACTATTTGCTTTCTATGTAATTATATTAGTGATAAAACTTTAGACACGAGTCTTCAGATCCACCGCTTAAAAGAACTACTGCTGTAGCGTACTTTTAATTTCTATTTCAAGTTCTGTAACATACGGGACAGCCAAGACGATTAAGTTATCATGGGGTCTCCAGGTTAAAGACTGCTTCTTGGCAGCTTTAAAAAATAATGTGTCTAATTTAAAACCTTATGTTTTATCTGGCTACTACATGTTTTTTTCCCGACTCTAGAGACTACCTCCGTGTTATTGTATCATTCATTTCACTTCTAAATTTTACTCACTAGTAGACTGCTATACGTTTTACTGAATACAGACAAGATGGTGCGATATTTGAGGATAACTTAGTCTCTATTATATATATATATATATATATATATATATTGCTTTACATAACATTCCACAGTCTTGTGTTATTATGATATTTATTATGTATTCCTATTGTTTATTCTTTTTCTCTTTCTCTCTGTTCATTCAAGCGCCTCCATTGATTCTGAAGTCATAGTAACCCGTTTTCATACATACATTTTTTCATTGTTTCAGTTTTCTCTTCATATGTGGGTGTGAGTGTAGATACACAGTCTGAATGAGATTAACCTTTAAATAACAAAACTGTAAAATGTGTATTGTATGCTTCGATGAAAATCATGACTGAGTACATGATCACAGAAAGTATATATATATGTATATATATATACTGCTTGTTTTCTGTCTAATATCAGGTTGTATATGCTTGTTAAAAAAATTTGTTTTCTGTAATGTATAAAGACTGGCAGTAGTATGGACACTTTTACTAATGATTTTCTTAGCCAGCTTAATAGTTGTTCAACTTATTTAAATGAGATGTGGTAAAGCAATAGGCTAGTTGTTGTAACACTAACTGTTTACAAAACATGTCAGTTTGTATTCTGATTACAGCATAACGCATTCAAATATTTCGGGACCCTTTTATTAGATATTCCTTTGATCTACTTTTGTTTGTTTTTGATCTCATACGTAGACAGTCATCTGTTTTCTTTGGGATCTCTGGTGTATGCTGATTGAGTTGAAGGTTCTTACGAGGTATAGCTCATTGGACTTGAGGACTCCACTTTCAAGCAGTGACTTATGAGTTCGAGTCCTGCTGCACCTACTTCAGGCTGCATAACCGAGCAGTTACATCAGCCTTAGCAAAGTAAATGTAACTCATAGCCTAGAACGTAAAAAAAGCATTTCTAAGAAACTAAGTTTTAGCTTCTCGCACGGTATTTTGGCTTCTTAGAAAATTACACATTTCTTGTTAAACTTCGCAATACATTGCGTGTTTGTGGTTACAGTTTTTATTTTGTGAACTATGATTTATAATTTCAACATTATGATTGTCGTTGCTCGAATCCAAAACTGCTGGTGATAACGAAATTAAATGAAGTGACTTCAATCTTCAGTTTAGAACTTTACACAAAAGTCCCGTAGTTCATACTGCCACACCCAATAGAGCACACATAAAGGTCGAGAAAACAAATAAATGCAAAGAAACTGTAGTAAATGGAATTGTACAAGGGAAAAATAATCACGTGAAGAATAATGAGAACTTGAAAGATCTAAGAGTTCATAAAGAGTGAATGCATCTGTGCCTTTGAGAAAGATTTTGACCCCTATAACCTGCAGTCTTCTACTATTCATTCCCAGCATCTCGAAGACTTCAGACAGAAGGTTGGCGCTTCCCTACGTGACTCAAGTTAAAAGCCGAGACTTCCTGGTTCGTTGCCAAGTTTCTATTTGACTACCGCTACTTCTTTTCTAGACTAATCTGATTTCTGCCAACACTGCTAAACGAAGAAGGGAGCGGCTTGGCATGCATAGTATGTGCCATATCCATCTCAGTCAATGTAGCTTCACAATCTTATCGATTAACTTACCCTTCTTACGTAATATTCTACGCTTAACCTAAATATTCGGCATCATATGACACCACTTAACAGAGGATATAGAATACAAAACCTATTATCAAAGACAGCTAGTATCTTTAAATCCTACACTTTTGATGGCGATATCTTATATCCGTGAAGAAAAGGCGAACTGCTGTAAAGTTAAACCAAACCTATAATTAACATCTCATCTAGTAATACTTGTCAGTCAGGGAAGTGGATGTAGGTTTTCCTAATCAACATCAGTTTGTTTTGCTTAGGATCTTATGCATGAAAACAAGTGTGTTATTCGATTTTTCATAGGATGTGATAGCTATCTCACTATTTACAATTGTTCGGTTCAGTTAGTTCAATATAATCAAAGTTTATACAAATCTATATACACTTTATTAGTGCAATCCTTTTAACTTCAAGTTACACAACATATCCTGTGGCTTTTTGTATCCTATTTCATTTACCTTGTGTAGTAGCGAATTTCGTAGGTAATACAAAGTTTAGCTAAACACGTACATCCTATCTACGGTATAATGGGAAAACAGCTTCTTTTGATATTGTATGCAGTGAAAGGAAATGATGAATTTGTTATCGATAAGATATAATATAACTCAGTTACCCGGAACAGATTTTGCATCTACCACACTGTAAGCTATGTATCAAGGCTGATGATGCTATCCAGTTGCCAAGGTTAAAGCAGGTGAAACAGGACTTGGACCCAGGACACTTCGACTGAAATTTAAGTGCTTAGGTCAATGAACCACAGCCCGATATTAATTTATTATAATATACGTAAACATGATATCCGGCTGTCGACCAAAGGAAGTGTGTGCTACTCAGCAGTCCGTTCCGTCCTCATTTATCGCTAGCTGTGAGACATGACCATTGAAAGTAGAAGACATGAAAACACTATCTGTCCTTGATCATAGGTTTCTGAGTTCTTTCTCCCGTATTAGGTGGATTAATAGAGTGAGCAATATTGAGGTTAGGCGCCGAGTGCCAGGTAAGGAGGGGAATTCAATTGACAAGATTGTGAAGTTACATCGATTTGAGATAGTTAGGACATGTGTTCCGCATGTCTAGCCATCCCCTTCCTCGACAATGGGAAATGTTAGCTGACTGACATAGTATGGATCAGGTTGGAAAAGAGCCAGTGGTGGTCAAATGAAAACTTGGCTTGATGAGTCAATACAGTTAGTCTAAGCCATGTAGGAAGCTGTAGACTTCGTGATTGGTTGGGGTCCTCGGGATGGTAAAAACCAATGAAGGCTGGCGACAATTGGTGATATGGCTCAAAATCATTCTCAATGGTTAGCGCAGATGCATTTATCATATCCAGTAAAACTCTGCTGTTCTCTCATATTACTATTCTTTCTCCCTCATATTTCTGTATACTGTCTCTGTTTTGAATCTCTCGTTACTCTCTTCTCTTACCATGTGTGCTACGTAGAGGGAGAGTGGCAACTCGAACTGGTGCACATCTGTGCAAAGTTCTATGTTGAGACCAGTCAGTCACGCAAAAGTTCTATTACTATAACCTTTAATTGGTACGTTTTGATTTCTGTACCAAGCCAAATTTTTTGAAGCTTATCCATGTAGTATTTTATTCTCTTTTGATTGTATCTTATTGTTTCATAATTTCTATTCAATTAATTCCGTATCGTTTAAAAGACAAGTCAATACTGGTCTTTGTAAATTATTAATGAAATGAATCGGTACATTAATGATATCTGATCTGAGTTGTGTCTAATAAGCAGACTATGTCTGTCATATATATATATATATATATATATAACAGTTTAAAATTAATTTTTCATCACTGTATATAATTTGATTGTAAAACAGGTCATCCAACTAAATATTGTTTCAATATTTTGGAAAGTGGAACTTTATCAGTAAGGTAGTATATTAAGGTGAACAATACATTATATCTATGATATCATGCTCTGCTATTACAAGCTACATTCTGTAATAGCCTACAGTAAATTTAAAAATCATCAGTTTACCCAGCTGTATCTCATTTTCATGTTAAAGTGTATACTAAGGATATTGTTTTTACCGCTTTAGATCCCTTTAGTGTCGGCATTAAAAAAGAAAGGATGATTTATACTTTTTTCACTCGTATGTTCGGATCATATCCGACATGATTATAAACGTTTTTATGTTTCGAAATTTAAACATTAGCATAATATTTTGACAATAAGCGCTTTATTCTAAATATCATTACAGTCCTGTAGGAGTTGAATCGTCAGCCCGAATCGCTCAGTAGTAGTTGCGTCTCGGACTTGTATCATTAAGTGTGACGTGGTTTCAATTCCGGTTATTGTTGTTCCCTTGGGTTCCTAGTGGAACATAGGGCTTCAACTGCACGTCTCCACTTGCTTCTGTCTTCTGCTGTACTTTTCACTTGCGTCCATGTTATTCCATACTGTTTCATCTCCTCTTCACACGATCTCCTCCATGTCACCCTTGGACGTCCCACTCGCCGCTTCCCTTTCGGGTTCCACTCGAGCTCTGGCTTGACGTGCGATGTCACTCAACGGCCTTCTCAGCGAGTGTCCAATCCATCTCCACTTCCTCCTGCATATTTGTTGGGCGATTGGTTCCTGTTTCGTTTGTTCCCATAGCTTCTTGTTTGTGATTCTTTCCGGCCATCTAATCTTCAGTATGGAGCGAAGACAGTTGTTGATAAAGGTCTGCAAACTGTTGAAAATATTCTTGGTGACCCGCCAAGTTTCTGATCCGTAAAGCAAAATTGACTTGACGTTTGTATTGAAAATTCGAATTTTGTTGTTGATGCTGAGTGACGAAGATTTCCAGATTGGTTTCAGGTTGATGAATGTGTTTCTCGCCTTCCCGATTCTCGATTTGACATCCTCGTCCGTTCCTCCTGTGGTTGAGACAATGCTTCGTAGATAAGTGAATGAAGTAACCTCTTTCAAATCCCTCCCGTTGATGGTGATTGGCGGTGGATGTTCCTGCTGCTGTTGTTGTTGGTTGGTTATTTTCATAACCTCCGTCTTGTCTATGTTCACCTGGAGTCCTGTCTTTGCTGCCAGCCTCTTCGGCCAGTTTGTCAGTTTTCGCTTGTAAGTCTTCGATTTTGTGTGACATCAAACATAAATCATCCGCGAAATCCAGGTCTTCTAGGTTCTTCACGTCGGTCCGGGATATCCCTGTCTTCTCGTTTCCCACTGTCTGACGCATAATCCAGTCCACCACAATTAGGAATATCATTGGTGATAATAAGCACCCTTGTCTGACTCCTGTGTTTACTCCAAAAGCCTCGCTGAGTTTTCCGTTGTGGATCACTTGACATGTGCCGTTGTCGTACAGCTGTTGAATAAGGTTGATGAATATTTGGGTTACGCCGTAGTACTCGAGTAGTTCCCAAATTACTTCGCGGTCAACGCTGTCGAAGGCCTTCTCAAAGTCTATAAAGTTGAGGTAGAGATTTGATTGCCATTCCATGCTTTGTTCGATGATGATGCATAGAGTTGCAATTTGGTCAGAACATGATTTGCCTTTCCTGAATCCAGCTTGTTCTGGTCGGAGTTCTGTATCCAGTGCGTCCTTTTTTCTCTCCAGGATGATGCAACTCAGGATTTTACTTGGCGTCGACAGGAGCATGATTCCTCGCTAGTTCTTGCAGAGTCCTAAGTCACCCTTCTTTGGTAGTTTCACCAGGTAACCTTTCTTCCAGTCAGTAGTCACCTTTCCCTTCTTCCAGAACTTTTGCAATAATGAAGTCAGCATATCTGCTGTCGTCTCTGGGTCCGCTTTCAGTGCTTCAGGGGGTATTCCATCTGGTCCAGCTGCTTTTCCGGCTTTCAGAAGCTTGATTGCATCCAAGACTTCAGCTTTCGTTAGAGGATCGGTATCAACTTGCAGTTGTGTACGTGCTCTTGTTGGTATTTCTGGACGGGCTGCAGGTGGTGGTCTGTTCAAGAGTCCTTTGAAGTGGTCCACCCATTGAAAATTACCTTCAGAGAGTTCCAATGGTCTTCCACGGATGATTCCTCAGTGATGCCACGTAGTGTTTCCTGCTTTGCTCTGACAGTTGCAGTAAAGATGTCCTGTGTGATTGTGTCCTTCAGTTTTTGCGTGTTGAACTTGCATTGTGGCCTATCCCCAGGTATCCTCGAGGCTTTTAGCTTCACCTTGAAAGTCCCTTGTACCAGATAGTGGTCTGAACCCACATCTGCTCCTCTCCTCGATCTTGTGTCCAGTAGGCTCCGTCTCCACTTCCTTGAGATTGAAATGAAGTCTATCTGGTTTTTGGTGTGTCCATCTGGTGAAATCCATGTTGCCTTGTGTATATCCCTGTGTTTGAACACACTGCCACCAATAACCAAATCATTGAAGGTGTAGAAGTCTGAGAAGAGTTCACCATTTTCGTTCATTTCACCGAGGGCCTCGCGACCCATGGTGAGTTCTCTTCCTGTGTTGTCTCCTCCCAGTTTCGCATTCATGTCACCCATCAGGATTTTGATATCGCTCTTTGGGACGTTGTCCATTACTGTTTGTAGTTGTCTGTAGAAATCCTCCTTCTTCTCTTGTTCTGAGACGTTTGTAGGCGCATAACATTGAATGATTGTAACCTTCTTTCCTTTTGAGTTGAACCTGGCTGTCATTATCCTGGAGGAGATTGGTTCCCACTGCATGAGAGCTTTGGCTGCTGTTGGTGACATCATGATGGCTACTCCCTCGGTGTGCTCGTGGTCGTCCTCTGGGTGGCCGGAGTAGATTATTGTCTCTCCATTTGGTAGTTGGCACCTTCCACCTCCGTTCCATCTGCTCTCACAGATTCCCAACACTTCTATTTTATCTCTTCATTTCTGCGGCTACCTGAGCAGCCTTTCCAGTTTCGTACATTGTACGAATATTCCACATCCCCATCCTTATTTTTGCTTTCATCGAAAGAAGGCACATCGGCTGACTGGCTTCCCGAAGGCTTTCACTTGCCTGCGTTATTTCACTTCCCCGATTCCAGCGAAAAATAACGTTCATTATGGATATGATTATAAGCAATAATTTGTGCTCGAAACGTCATTAGTTAATATTTCTGTGTAACTCTGTGTGATTTATCAAAATAAAATCTTTCCATAATGGAGATACACTCAACCACAGTGCCCAAGTTTTATACTTATATGAAAAATAAGGTTATTGTTTTTAATTTTAGAATTTTTAAAATATTTGTGCGTTGAAGTTTTTGTAGCACTTTGGTTAATTTTTTGGGGGTGGAGTTGCTAGCACCACGCCCCAATCCTCCCTCTTTATCCGGGCTTGGAACCGGCTAGTAATCTAGGTGAGGTTTTCTTCAAATCTGGTAGGCGATATAAATTCCTTCAAGCTTGCAGGTGTACATCTTGTTGACTAGTGCGCCAACGAGTGCAAAAACTAGGTACAAAGTTTCCTGCTGATTGCCACCAATCACCTAACGTTACTTATTACACTATTTGTTAGTTGTTCGTGGTGTATATTGGTGCTGAACAGAATTTCTCGCAGCGATGTCGCAACCTGAAATTTCCTGACTGTATAACTCTGAGCACCAATCTGTTTGAAGGAAATATCGTAGTAAATATTTTTGTTTGACTATGTGATGAACGTAACTAAGGCACACTTTCTGTTTTGATTATTTTCTTTTATTTAATTCCCTCAAGCTTTATTCACAATTTCGCAATTTTAACTTTTATTTGCATATTTTATTTGGTTGCAGATGTTAGAACAACTGACATTTAATCTGAACACCCATTATGCTGAATTTCTGCGTTCTCCTGAAGGATTCGGTTTTTCAGGAACAGTTTGTATTGTAGCAGATAGTGTTGGTTCAATACTAGCACATGATCTGTTAAGCATGCCAGTTACAAATCATTTGACAATACCACGTGATAATAATAACAACAGTAATAACAATGATATTAGTGTAACAGATATTGGAGTAAGACGCAGCCGTGATCAATTCAACGTGCAAAAACTGAAACTGGCAGATAAGCAGGTGAAAAGTCCAACCATAATAAACAGTCCCAGTGAAGTTACCTTATGCCCTGTAAGTTTTCTAGGTGAGTGTGTTGTGAGAAATAAGAAAAATAGATGTTCTATAAATTCACGTATCATAATGTTCTTTTCAATAATTTATAAATTATGAATAATGCTTGTAAGATTACTGGAAATTTGTACGAAATTTTGATTTGTATTCAATGTGTGATTAATTGACGATAAAATGAAGGCTTGGTTGATAGAACAGTTCTAAACAGAATTTTTACAAGGCTTTCGTTTATTTATTCATTGTAATTTCTGTTTTACGATGTACATTTTAGTAGAAGACATTTATCTGTCGAATAAACCTAACAGAAAACTGTAATTTTTAAATTTAAATTAATCAAACGCATAATTCAGTAGTCATTTTGATTGTTTCCTAGTTTTAATGAACGCAGTATGTAGTTGCATACAAGTTTGATAGTAATTTTTCTACACGCCTACTGTTAAACTAATGAATTTAAGATTAGATAGGTCTCAAGTAAGGTTTCACTACGAAACTCTATCCGTTAGAGGACTGTTGAAACCAAAGGAGAACTGAAGAGCTGTTTCGTTTTAGTTTGGGACTCTTCAGCATTATGTGCCCATAACCGTTACTTGAGGTTGAACTCACGGCCTTCAGGTTACGAGGCGAGCATGTTGATCATTAGGCCATTGGGGATTGAATCTAGCCACCCATGAGACTTAACTTCTGTCAATTTTCGAAATATAGCGTTACCACCACCCATTATCATCGGTGAGTATTTGTCCTCACACCGAACTTCATAGACCCCACTGGTCATGACTTCTCGTTGGAACTCCAGACAACTTCGTCATGTTGTCAGTCACCGGTGAGCATTCGATTAGTTTGATTGATTTCAAGATACATGTCAGTGTCTCAGCTTACTGATTAAAGCAGTGATTGTATTTCGTGACGATGGTAATTCGATTGGATTAGCTGTTTTCTTTCGACACTTTATTTCTTCTCCTTTGACAATATTAAGCTTTTCAAATATCTTGTGCTTATCACGGTTTGTTTATGATATCTGTAACTCATTTGCTCTCTTGTTCAAAAATATTTGTTTAATTCTTTATGGAATTTGTCCAGTAGTTATTTGTTACTTGTATTGATCGTAACATCACTTATATATATGACACTGATAACTAAATACACAGATATTTACGACAATTTTTTTAGAGTGGAAAGTCTGTGTTCCATTTTTTAGGTTAAAAATTCTGCTTACTAACGAATGAGCAGGTAGTCTTTTATACAGTTGTATTTTTGTTACTAATATTTTTCTTCTTACCACTGTTATTTGAATGAGCTTTGATTTCACATCAATAAACCTGTGAGCTGACACTCATACTTTTATTATTTTTTTTTAGCCTGATTCAAAAAGTATTTTGGAAGGTACTGAAGTATCACAGTCTGGTGATCGAGATCGGGAATCTGAATCATGCAGTCGCATGTATGCTTTAGACTTTCAGGTATTTTTTTGTGAAATGATGTTTTTAAATTTCTCTGTCTTTTAGGGAACAAATGCTACGTCAGTGATAGTTAATGTCCATCACTGATTACGTATTTTTTCGTATCTGCTAGTAATTTGGAAGTTTTTACTCCGGTAGATTTGCACAGGAATAAATAATTCTAAAATAAATGAATTAGAAGAGTAGATTGAATGTCTTAAAACCTTTTAAAGAGTCCTCCTATAAGGCCAGTATCTTCCATTATCTTATTAGTCCATCTTAAATGAAGTAAACGTAATTATCATTGGGTGAAATTGAATCACTACAGATTATCATACTTTAGATAAGCACACAGAAGTAGAGAAAAGAGACATAGTGAAACTACATTGGACAAAGATGTGCAGAAGAATAAATAATAAGATGGAGATTAGTGAAGATTTTATGATCCTCGAAGGTCACATGAAATATATAAATTTGCGTTATGGAGATCAATTTTGTGCAGTCACCAACAGTCTAGAAAATGGCCACATCTAACTCTTTCCCGATATAATCATGAATCCGCTAACAGTGGTCGTTGGGGAGGGCGATGGCTCGTAATAGACGGTTACCCATCTCAATCTAAGCAGTTTCATAGCTCCATCTACTCTTAACCTCGTTGTGACTGGTCATAATGCAACACCCAAGATGACAAAAGAATAAATGTAGGCATTTTTGGTGAAAATCCGTTGATCTTTTCATATCTTATACCTTTAGCAGTCATGGCCTACGACGCAAAGCAAGACGATGCAAACTGCTGCATAGTACACAGGTCCTTTGGTAAATAATCAGATATCACGCTAGCACTAAACTTGACACAAGCTGACAAATATCAGGCGAAATTCCTGTATCCGTGCTAAGATTTCATCATTAGTCAATCAGTAAGTGCTGACGCAACTGTCTGTTTAAGGGATGTGGTCAACATATTCAACTTGAACTGCTGCACTTTAGTGCAAAGTTATGCGTCGTATATACACTTAGTAATTTAGGTATTTAAAAAACAAGGAATTTACCTCAGTTGTTTGTGTCCTCAAGTGTTATTTGCAACCTTGCATATTGTGCTTAACATATTTGTTTATATTAGTTGACATATCTATGAAAGCATTTGCTCGACTACCGTCTCTTTGTCGTTATATTTTGTTTGTCATACATGTCATGTAAGATAGACTACGTTTTGCAGACCGATAATTACATAATAGTTGCCAATTGAAATAAAAGCGAAAAACTCGATCACAATGGTATTCGAACTAGCGGCTTCTGTATTTATTTTATTTATTATTTATTTAATTTTTATTTAATCATAGGTTGATTCCACACAGCATTTTGGTACAAGTATGAAATTTTCAGCATGTGATATCGGTAGCCCAAATTTAGCAGGCGGACCATAGATATCAGGTATGCGTCGGCGGGAGATCGAACCTCGGACCATGTGTGTGGTCGGCGAGAGTTCTAACCGCCGTGCCACCGACGCACATATACATATATAATCACTTGATATATTACCTAGTAATTGCGTTCTATTGTAGAAAACTGTATATTTATAATTTTCTTTTCTTTTCTGTTTGGTTTGTTTTCTTCATATCTACGAAATCAATAAAAAATAAAACACTAGGTACAAAATTTCTTCATGTTGGGTTCACCAGTTGGTCTAATCTTGGCCTATCGTCATCAACAAAATCAGCTGCCAAGTCTAACACCATGGCAATTAGCCAACAATACACCCAATGCTGTTTACCATTCTTCACAAGGTATTTTCTGCTAATTGATTGAATAGTATTCATCATTTATTTATTTTACGATAGGAGAACAATATAAATCAGCTTCTCTCTATACCACTTTTTGACATTTAATTGGATGGTGGAGATATTTAGATTTCATGAAAGAGTAGGAAACTTATGATTGGCTTTACTTGATATTATTGGCTGGATAAAAATAGTATAAATCTGTCAGCTTAAAATTAGTGTGAGGTTTACATTTATTTCATAAATACTTGGTTTTAAACTAGGGTAAATTAAAAACATAGGTAAACTGTTCATCTTGATTTTTATCTGATTGTCTCCTGGTAACCAAAGCACAGGACTGGATTTTGACATTGGTTTGTTCCCGTCACTAAAGGTTCAGAATATTTCTTCATTCACTAATGAGGCATCTTGACTATATGTACTTCAAGACAGTTGTAAATAATCTCAAGAGACAATTTAATTATGTTTAGACACTATCGTGTTGAATAGTGGAATGTTAGTCTGTTGACTGTGAAAATATCATGTGCCAAAATCCTATCTATTGGCTCTGTTTACTTTATAGTTCCTTTAGTTGATTTATATATAGTCAGTTTTAGACTTTGATTCTTGGTGTGTTTCGGTTCTCCGCGTTGGACGAGGGTCCACTCAGCATGTCATTCAGTAGTCTCTTAAGTGTGGTATTTGAGGTTTATATTCATATAGTGGAGAATATAGTTCGCAGAGATGGTGTAAATTTTTATTGAATGCCCTAACTACACATTGTCTGCTTCTTACAAATTATCTTGCGCAGACTATTTGGTCCCACTTAGGTGTTTAGTCATTCATTGTCTATGCAATCACTGATATGGGAATCTGAGATATTGTTTGTTCTTGTAGTAATACGCAAGCCACTTTCACCAATGGATGCTAGTACCATGTTGGAAAAAGCAATTACCACATAATTTAGTGCGAATACATTCATTGACTCCAATTTACTCATGTGTTTACTTGTTGGTTAACGCGAAAAATTATAACCTGGTGGAGGTTTACATACTGAAAGTAAAATTGTGCTTATTAAGGTTATGTTTGAAGCGGAGCTGGTTGAATACTTAGTCATTTCGAAAAAGTGTAGTTGTGTTTTCAGTCGGATAACATTACTCAGAAAGTTTTATTATAGTCTTTCATTTAGAATAGCAAAGTGTTGACATTCAGAAACAAAAAACCACAAATTCCTCCAAACGGTATAAATGAAAACGTCGGATTTCCGACATAAGTATTTTTTGTAATAGCTTGCTGCTGTTTTGAGACTTCTTCATGAATAATGAACCTTCTGACCAGTCTACTGAAGTACAAAGCTTCATCATTTTCGGTGGTAGTTTCCTTGAAAAACAATTTCTGTACTTAAGAAGAAATTATGGGATGCTAGCAGAATATACAAGTGTACTCTATTTGTTGATTTGTTCATCGTGTTTAAACTTTTTAGAATTAAGAAGTCAGCAGTAAAAAGATTAAATGTCGAGTTGTTAGACATTAGAACCGGAGATGTAAACTATGCAGCACCGAAAACTGAATAACACCAAAAAGACGTTATTTTTACTTAATGAGGCAACCAACCTATTAAGATGATTTTGGCATTTCATAAATATAATTTCCCAGCTGAATTTCAACCGCTGAATCACTTAAGATGCCATCACTTTAGTCAGATTAAACTGTCTACAAAGTTCCTTCACAATTGCTGATCTACATCGTACAAGTAAATGAAGAGCTTATTACTATCAACCTGCACGATAACACTTGTTGATCTTGTAATTTAACTTCATATACACACTAGCATAGATAGTGTACAATTCCCCTATTTTAATGTTTTAACACGTTTTCATACCAACTAATATTAGTATCTGTTGTTGTTTTTTGAATACTTCAAAGCACTTCAATGATGTGCTTTACTCATCCGTTTTTTTTCTCTTCTTCATGAAACACTCTCAAGTGCACTGAAACGAGATAATTTTGTTACAATGGTTATTCAGTCGGATATCACTTCAACTTCAATAGATTTTTAAAAAATAATAAATTACTATCATTAATAAATGTATTAAATATCTAATCTTTTTTTTTCATTATGAAATTTGACTCTTTTAGACTTTTGTTTACTCTTCAGTTATGTTTAAAGTACGAAATTTTTCGTGTAAATGTTTTGTCCTTTATATATAATTTGTTATGTTTTTTCTGCAACTGGTTTCTCTCTCTATCTATCTCTCTTTCTCTCTCTCTCTCTCTCTTCATTTTGTAACTATGATTAGAATTCAGATTGATTGTGGATCAAGCGTACAATCTATTCCATTTAACTGATCCATGTGGTTTCCGTATTGAACCATTGTTGGATAATCGTTTTAGTCATATATCGCCTATATTTATACCACAGTATATACGTTATCCACTTGGTGATGGTCAGTCAACAAATCTAATTGAAACTCTTGTCCAACAAGCTGAATTATTCTCTCCAAATTATTCAACTAGATACTTTAATTTCACGGAAAGTCCTAATGATTCAATAAATTCTGAGAATAGTGACAGCATTTCTCCGGTTAAATTACAACAACAGAAAGATCAGAAATTAAATTGGGAAAAAAAGACTTTTATAGCCTTAGAGACTTTAAAGAAAGGTTTGTTTTTAAATTGGTATTTATATTTGTTTTTTTTAATGTATTTGTAATACTTATTTGAGAAAGATTGCATTCTTTGAGTGTGATAGATTCTTCTGAAGACTGAATAAACTCTTTACACACATTCTATCATTCGGGTTTTCATATTTTCAGTGTTAATTTTTTAACATTACTTAAACAGGACAGTTTCCAGTTAGTATTAGCGGTTTTAATTAGTACCCGACTCCGGAATAAAAACATTGTCTACAGGATTTTCATCATGAGCTGACATTAGTTAGAGAACCATTGGAAAACCTGGGAGTACTGGACAGCTGTTTCGTCCTAGTTTGGGACTCCTCAGCAGTACGCACCCACCAGGATTTGAACCCAGGGCCTTCTGGTTACAAGGCGAGTTGGCTCGTAGACCATTGAGCCACTGGGACCCGATCCAATGGCCCATGAATTCTAACTTCTGCCAATTCACGACATAGCGTGACCCCTAGCCAATGTCTTCGGCGAGTATTTGTCCTCACATCCGACCTGCTGCACCCTACTGGTCACGACTTCTCACTAGAACCCCAGGCAACTACCTACCTGAATAGGGCAAGTCACTAGTGAGCATCTCATTGATATTCGTGTTGGTTTGTAGGGATTTGATTGGTTACAGGATTTTCATCATGAGCTGACATTAGTTAGAGAACCATTGGAAAACCTGGGAGTACTGGACATTGGCTAGGGGTCGCGCTATGTCGTGAATTGGCAGAAGTTAGAATTCATGGGCCATTGGATCGGGTCCCAGTGGCCTAATGGTCTACGAGCCAACTTGCCTTGTAACCAGAAGGTCCTGGGTTCGAATCCCGGTGGGTGCGTACTGCCGAAGGGTTACAAACTAGGCTGACGAAACAGCTGTCCAGTACTCCCAGGTTTCCCAATGGTTCTCTAACTAATGTCAGCTCATGATGAAAATCCCATAACCAATCAAATCCCTACAAACCAACACTTGAAAAACATTGTCATTGGACAATTGCCTAGTAAATGTAAATACAATCATGAGTCTTACAACAAAGCCGATTATTGCTTTACACTCTGATTCTTGCTAATAAGGTAGCATAAATGTGTGGGGAATACTCCATTTGAAATTTTCTGAAGTGAGAAATTTAGGAAGGAAAAAGTTGATGCTCTACCCATAAACATTCCAATATATATCATATTAGATATCTAGGAAGACTGTGTTGATTAACTGAATGGTTTAAATTGATCCACTTATTGAAATATTGAACGGTGACTGTCTGAATTCATTTAGAACTAAAGGCTAGACAATATGAAATTGGTTAATCTCTAGCGGCCAATAAACCTACCCATCATTGCAGATCAGCCGAGACCTGAACAGCTCATTTTTGATGTCTCTAACTTCATCACAGTGCGACATAGGTTGGAATCTCTTAGAGGATAGTAATTTTGTCGTGGTCTCAGACACGACTTGCTGATAAGTGCTAATGGGCGTGTGACCTAGGTTCAAGATTTTCTGTTTTGACTGTCTCCAAACATCTCATATATTGTTGTTTAAAAAAAATATTACATGACAGTGTCCTCAGTGCTTTGTTTAAGATGTTGTATTCATACTGCTTATAAAAAGTTGACATATAAGTGGAGAAAAGCAGCACTACGTATTTGGAACCCCGTATTTTCAGGATTACTATTCAATTTCACTCTAAATGCAGCATATCTGACAACTCCTTCTGTTTTGTCGGGATTAAAAAATATAGCTTAAAACATGATTCCGTAACTTGAATGGACTAAGTTTTGCTCAAGGTGACGTGCTGTTTCCACCATTCATCTATGAAAACTGCGTAACTATTGAGGAGTTAGTAATATCTTCACCCACACCAATTGGTATTACCGGTATGTGCTTGTCAATAAATCACTGGTTAACCCACTGGCTCGAATCTTTTCAATTGTTTTACTTAGTAGCTTGGTTCAAGAAGTTTCTCTATGCAACCCTGTCGTACTATATTCATACATTCATCTTTTGCAATATATATATATATATATATATATATATATATATATACTATATCTTCGGCAAAGCAGTTATTACACTAAACTCAGCCGCTACTTTTTACATCGGAGTACACCACTGTCAACTTCTTTCTGTTAGCGTAAAGGTTAACATCGTCTATAACTCTAAACATTGTTCGTTATGATACACTGTGAAAGTCTGTGAAATATTATTCATAAAGTGAATCTCAACTTTTGAACACATATTTTTATTTTTATTTTAAGTGTAGGCCAGTGTACTCTGCTTAAGTTTTATTCATTTCATTTTGAATTTTAAGTACGACAATCGTGGTGGGGTCCTAAACGAGTTGACTACAGTGTCCATTGTCCAGAAGCAATTCAAAATATCTTGGCTCGTGCATTACCTCCAATTTTACATGCCAGTTACTGGGAATCAAAAGATGTAGCATCCTTCATTATAAGACAGGTTAGTTAATTTACAGTTGCATTATATTCTAAACTGCACCGCTATGCAGTGTTCCTTTAAATCTGACAATCTTTAATATTTATTTCATGATTGAGTTGTGCTACGTGATTGAAAAGGTAGAATACAGTACAATCCATGTGAAGTTGAATAGTGTCTTTGAAGTACGTGATGTAGCCAGATATAGTTATCTGAGTGGCTTCCATTTAATCCATTGTGTACTACTGTAACAAAAGAAGACAAGGGCCAGGCAACAGATCGTTTATTAAGGAAAATCAACACATATTTATAGATTTTGATGTACATTATTGTAGGTTAACGTTAGTAGAAAATACAGTCTGTTGATTGGTTGTTTCTCACACAAAGTTAATCTTGCATCTCTTTGTGGCTGTGTCAGATCATCCATATGCTAACTGTATCCGCCTACGCAAAGCCTTTGTTCTCATTTTCACACCACCAATATTGGGGATATAAACATTGACGTCAATTACTGTCTACCAACTTTGGCTAGCATCCAGCTCTCACCACACTACTAGTAGAACTCTCTGGAAGAAGCAGTGGGGTTAGTCAACGCATTTCGTGACATTATAAGGTGAAGAATAGTTGTGTTTGATTAGCATATATATATATATATAGTGCTCGCTTTCAACAAAAACTGTGGTAATCTAGTCTTAACACTTTTTTCACTTCTGTTTCTTAATTACTGTGTTTGCTACTTTGGCTATAGTCAAAACTATTCTTTTTCTGTTGCCGGCGAATTCACCACTCTACTGTGTTTGTTTTTCTGACCAACTGTGTATATTTGTCAACCGGGTTCCCCTTCAGTTGAATTATTTTGCATATGAAAACGTAATCTAGTTTTGTAGTATTCATAATATGTTTCTAACTTGTTTAGCCAATTCGAGTGATAGACTTGGATTATTAGTTGTCACCCTACCAATCCTTAGTTTTTGCTTATATGCATGACTCAAGGTTCTTTTATTTCCACGCACTTTTATGCAAATATTTTCCCTCATTCCGCTAATTCTAATTTTGGTCGCTTACTGATTCTGAAAACTTGTCCATAAAAGAGAAAAGGATGTTCAGTTTTCGTTGTAGCATTATAGAATAGACGAAAGTTATGCTGCTTCAGCATGCATTAGAGGATTCAGAAGTAATGATCAAACTCAGAATTAATAAGTTAAATATTTTAGTTTTGTAAATATCGAGAGTACGGGTTGTTTTTCAGCTCATTTGTTAATCAAGTTACATGCTGTTTCAGCTGTATGAGAGATGTGTAGCAATGTCAGATATTCATTTCTGTTAAATTAACTTGTTAATCGACACTGTTTATCTTTGTTTTCATTTTTTAGCTTTTAGACACAATGGGACTTAGTATTTTAGAGACAGCATATTCTGCAGATATGGCTGATGAAATTGCCGTTACAGAATTAGCCAAAGTCTCATTGAATCCACTGAAGGTAAAATCACAGACGTACGATGTGTCCGAGGATTCCAGTACCCAGATTTCTCAACATTCAGGAAAATCTAGTAATCAGTCCAAATTTTCCAATTTCAGTCAGTCATTGTCTTTAGGACCTCGGAATTTCTTGAAAAGGACATCATCTGAAAGGTTAAAGGTAATAAAACATCATTTTACAATATTTATATCCCAATGTCTTGCATTATTTTATGTCAAAGTTGATAAAAGTATTCGTGTTCTGTCAAATGTCATTTTTGTGCTAGTAGCTTAGAAATTTTGTTTAGTTTATAAGTCAGTTTTCTTTGTATCATTGTATTCACATCACCATTTTACTTTTCCAAACTTTGGTTTGTAAATGAATTCTTGAACTCATATACTCGAAACAGGTCTTATATGTACTGCGTCATAATCCAAACATTACATGAGAGCTGATAATACCATGCTTGTTGCCGAGGGCGACGTCGGCACAGCCAAAACCCACTGGCCAACAGCCGAATGTTCAAGCGAATGAACCGAGTCTTCAAGTTTATTTTTAAGAAATATGTTTAGCGTTATACTGCAGTTTGCATTTTACAACTTTCCTAGGGCTTATTATGCCTTCATTGGTGCCGAGAAGCTTCATAACACTAGTCAAGGCAATCTACTCGAACTCATGTAGCCGTGTAGGAGCTGAAGGAGAGCTGTCATCTGAAGCGATGACAACCAGTATTGTCCGTCAGGGATGCCTATTGTCCTTGTTTTTGTTCAGTGTCGTCATAGATGTCCTAATGGAATTGACCCTAGCTGACTTTAGCGATTTAAAGATTGACTTGCCACTAGGGGACAGTCTTGTCGACGGAGTGTATGCGGATGATATTGTCCTCCTAGTTGAGAAGACTGACAGAATTCAGAGTCTTCTGAACAGATAGAGTAGAAATCTTCGAGTGTTTGGCATGCGATTCTCTCCTGTCAAATGCAAGATGATTCTGCAAGATTGGACTGCTCCGACTCCTATCTGAAAGATAGGAAGTGAAGTGGTAGAGCGTGTTGATTACTTCACTTATTTGGGAAGTTGCATCAGCCCTAGTGGACTGGTTGCTGAAGAAATTTCAGCACGAATACAAAAGGCTCGTGTAGCATTTGCCAACTTGCGTCATCCCTGGCGTAGATACGTCTCTGGCTGTCGACCAAGGGAAGCGTGTACTGCGCAGCACTTCTCTCTGTCTTCCTTTATGGCGGTGAGTGAAACATGGACAATAAAACTATAAAGCCAGATGTTTTTGACTAAGCGGCATCCTAACTCATGTGTTAAGTGGTATTATATGTTGAGTAATATCTAGGTTGGGCGTAGAGTGCCAGGTAAGAAGGCCAAGTCAATCGATGAGACTGTGAAGTTGAGTCGATTAAGATGGCTAGGACTTATGTTGTGCCTGTTTAGCTACTGCTTTCCTCGATGATCAATTCTAGCCTTACATAGGATTAGGTTGGAAAAGAGTTAAGTGTGATCAAACCAAAACTTGACATCAGTCTATGAAATCTCTGACATTTGTTTTGAGCCACGTAAGGAGGCGTAGACTGCTTTGTGAGTCTCCTCAGCATACTAAGAACCATTAACTAGAGACTATTGGAGATTTAGAAAATCAAAACAAATGATTCAGCGAAGAGACTCTTTTCAACGAATTTATTATCAAGCTGTACAATCATATATATATGGTTTTTAAGAAGTTATATCCGGTGAGGGAATTGAATCATAGGTGTGAATGCGTAAAATAATAATGATAATATGAAATGCAATTAAAACTAAAATGTTTGTGATTATAATCGTAGTTAAATGTCAAGTGGCAAAGCAAATTAATGTCATATATAGAATATTTGCATTTGAACAGGAGTCAGAGGAAAATTCGAGAAATTAAAGACATTTCTCCGGATTCTGTATATACATACATAGAACTTGAAAAAGGGTGTGCAATTATAAGATTAGACAAATCGAATAAAATAAAATGAAAACGTTACGTAATATTGTGTGAAATTTAATAGCATAGAATTTAACGTTGTAAAAAAAGAATTGATTTAAAATGACAAGTGGAACAAGTGAAATAATACCGGGGACAGTTAAAAGTGAGAGTAGTAACAGTAACAATTGACGTAATAAGGAAGAGTATACAAATTGTATAGACAAAAAATGAAAAATTGGTTGAGCTAAAATATGATTGGGGATTACCATACTTTGGAGATTTGACTTCAAATCTCTCTCATTAGCTCGGATGCATCCACTGTTTGTGATTCTTCGTATCCATTCAATCCTCATCGTTTTCCATGTTACCGTTCTTTCTACTGTACACTTCTGTTCATTGCATTTCTTTTGAGTCTCTTTTTTATTTTCTCTACCTTTATATGGGTTGTGGCAACTTGGACTTCTGTACTTCTGCACAAAGTCCTGTGTCAAAAGTTAGTCAGTTCAGTCAATGCTTACTGTTAAATCAATTATATTAATATTAATGAGCTTTACTAGGCTTTAACTGAAGACCAGTCAATAAGCGAAATCTTTGCAAGCTGAAATAACGTATACAACTCAGTTTTCAGTTTATCAAACTTATAATCTTCCTCAAACACTTTAAGTGTGCGTATTCTGACTTCAATGGATGATGATACCTGAACCTGCTAATCATTCACATTCTCACTTTTACCTAGGCCATCTGAAGTACATATCTTCATATGTAATTTTTTAATCGTACACGCCAGTATAACTGCCCAATTGATAATCAAGACGATACTATTTGTTACGAAGTGTCAAATAGTTTGTATTGATTAAGTTTTCCATATCTCTGCTTAGGTCCTCCATATCTTTCAGAAATTATCCAACATTTAAGTCTCAAAAAATACCTTTTTCTGATGAATAGTCCTGTGTTCATGACTGTGTGTCATTTGTATGTGAACATTCGTTAACATATATGTAAATTTATTTTTTTTTTGTTGAAAATTCTAACCATACCAGAGGGATAAAATTTTTATGGTTTTGTTTAGTCAAACGGTCATCATGATTTAATCGTACAGAGAAAAATTGAAATTAAATTTAAGGTCATCATTAATTTAACCTACAACATTGATGATTATAAAAGTACAAAAAATTGATTCGTGTTAAATGAAATAAGAATATTATTTGTATTCAGCCAAATTTAATTGTGAACCATTTTACGAGTTTCATATGAAATAAATGCATCAGAGTATGGTCGGAATTATTACAGAACTATTCAGTCAAAGTATATCTGTCGTATTTAGTTAATTATGTGTAGTTATTATTATTATTGTTACTTTTATTATGAGTATCAGCTGAAGAGAGCAATTAAAAAAGTTGACAGTACTGTTATAATCCGCCTGCTTCACTTCCGGAGGAAAAATAGATGTTTCTGTAATACATATATATATATATATATATATATATATATATATATATTGAATTCGACAATTTATCGCTGTAAATCCCCTAAACATATAACAAGTAGTTTTTACGGTCTCGAGTATCTGTTCCATAAGTAAGCCTTTTTTTCTTTAATGCATCAGCTAAACCGATTGTTAGGCTGGACACTTGAGTTTTTCGTCAACAGGCTCAAATAACTGAGAGAAAAAGAATGTATGCACGCAATTTAAGCGAAATGCGTAGTGTGGATTTTTAAAAAACTCGTTCATTATTGATGTTGTATAAAATTTTGCTCAATGAAGGAGATATCATGCAAACATGGCAACTTTTAATTGAATGATTATTTTGAAAATGTGGTGAATTCTAGTCTATGCTGTGTGATGAGCGAAACTGCTTCATAGTATGAAATGGTAACATCGTTGCATATGATTTTATTAACTTATATGCTGCTAAAAATGAGTGTTCTAATCCCTTAGTTCATATCCAGCAAGTTGAGTTCTTATTTTGTTTTTTTAATATATCAAATACCTTTGCTTCAGTTTTATTTTTTCAACGAAATATATATACATATATATGGCAGGTATTAAAACATTTCAGTCATACCTCTTTTCAAGAAGTAATTATATTTTTTTAAATGTCAGTCAGAATTACTGTTATTACATCCATACCTCAATAATTCGTTATAACTTATAATTGACCCTATAAATCGTATGCATTGCGATAGCTTGATACTTTAAATTCAGGGTGATCTTCATCTGCCCTATACTCTAGCTGTACAACATTCAATGATGCAAGATCAAACTTTACAGTCAGTATTACTGAGATTTTGGATAGTTATAACTCCAGATTAAAGCGTTTTGAGTGTGCCTTTAAGTTGTCTATCAGTGGTAGCATCTACATTAGATACTGTCTCACTAATATTAAAGTCCTTGCTAGTAACTAGAAATTTTGGCTTAAAATAATGTTTTCACTAGATATTGTTATCATTAGCCTTTTAGTTTTAGTTTTCGAGTATTGATTTTGTAGGGATTTTGTTTGATTGACTGGAGGATTTCATCATAAGCTGATATCAGTTAGAGAACCATTGGAAAACCTGGGAGTACTGGACGGTTTGGGACTCATCAGCAGTCGTTGTTTACATTTAGCTCTGGTGTCATCTGTTTAAGTCTAGGCGTATTTATTAGCAGAGTGAAAAAAACCAAGTAGGAGGTAGTTTATCGTTAGAGTTTTGATCAGCGCGTATTTTCTGAATTGTGAATTTATTTCCTGTCAGTCAGTCAGTCAAACAGATATTGACAGCATAGAGGCGCTAGCATTACTAAATTATTGGTCTATAATGCCACATCGCATTTCTGTACGTCGACCTGAAAGTAACTTGAAAAGTGAAAGGAAGGCATTATTATCATATAATTAAAAGTATATTATTCTTATTTTTGCAATACAAACGAAAGGGGGATAGAGCAAATAAAAACTGCAATATTCAGATAAAATGATCAGGTGTCTTATGTTGGATCGCGTAAAAATATAATCCAAAGCACGATCTCTTACAAGGTTTCCATAACTCACAATTATAAAAAAAACCAATTATTAAAGTTATAGTAAATCAGGTACTAAGTTTACTCGCTGGTTTTACTCTTCCCGTAGTTGGTATCAGTGTGGCAACTCGAACTGCTGCACTTCGGTGCCAAGTTCTACGTTGAATCCAGAGAGACAGAACAGTGTTTTCATTAGGTAGTCAGTGTTAGAACAGTGTTGTTTCTATTGTACTTCTTTGTGCTATGGAAGATCATCGTTTAGAATGCCTTGGTTTTACAATATTAATGGTTATTACAGTGATTTTATTCGCCTTTATTTGTTGTAGCAGCTTTTAGCTTGTGTGAAATGTTGAAAGTATTACTCGTATCTTGATATTTATTGTCGTAATATTTGGCTGATTGTAAAAGTAAGAAGTTATTGAAATAAGATCAATAGTGTTAGAATTTGTGCGCATGTTGTAATATCTAGAATTAATTTGGGTTTCTGACCTAGATGAGTAGTATTCGTGGTTGCTTTTGTATCAATGTAAGTTTCGTCGCAAAGCAACACCAGTTAGAGGAATCATTGAAAAGAAAGTAACAGTGGACAAATGTTTCGTCTTAGTTGGGACAGTTAAGTAACGCTACTTAGTTTCTTCAGATTATGAGGCGAACTGGTTAGCCATTCAACCACTGGGTCGCATTCCAATGGCCGATAAATTCTAATCTCTCACCTAGTAGTGGCTGAGTGGTCAGCAGGCGACCTTGGTAACCTGAAGGTCCTCGTCCCGATCCCGAGTGATGTCTTTACGTCATACTGCTGAAGATAGTCAATCTAAGAGGTAACATCTGTCCTGTTATCCTTGCTATCCAGTGACTCTCGAACTGATGTCAGTTCTTGGCGAAATCTACATTGAGATTTACCAAAACCTCTGTCTGATTTATTCTATTAATGACAAGTCTAATATATCTTGCCTTACTTTTAACATTTTTAGTCGTAGTCTTATCTCTCTTTCTGTAAAATTTTATTCAAAGTAAGGTTAAACATTCTCCACCCATCTTTCTCTGTTAAATCACTTTAGAATATACATTTTTTCAGATTGGTAAATACTATACTCATCGGAAATCTATGTGTAAAACAAACCAGTGAGCGGAAATAACATTCTACTTTGACCTTGTGATGAGTACACCCTTTCAAATTCTGTTCCTCTTCTTTTTTTTCTTTGAAAACTCAAACATGATTTTATTTCTTCATTGATTTTCTTTTGTATTTGTTTATATTAGTCTACATGTATTCCGTACCATGTGGTAAGCTGCTCTTTTACTGAATGGAGCAGGATAAAAAAAACAATTTTGATCTATTTGTAGTATCGTTAGCACATTTTCATTCCTTGTCGATTTCTATATCGTCATTAATTCGTGTTTGTTGTTGTATATATTATATACATATTTCAGTTGTGTTTTGGATCATTTTCGTTGTTGGAATTCCATCAAGTATACCTGGTTTGTATTTTTTTCCGTCTTTTCACCTCCCCTTTTTTCATTATTATTGAAGAACACTTTTTCAGTGTCCGCTGAAGTCATTTACACAAGATAAAATACACCACCACCACCCCCCACGCCACTTCCTAACAGATTGACAAAATATTCAAAAAATTAACCAACTAGAGTTTAAAGTGTAGTCATCATCTGAGTAGCCTAACTTATTCACTTTGTCCTTTGAATGGAATGTATGTTGGTAACCATCAGAATTCAGTCTTTTTCATACCATGTATGTTTGCATGCACTGACTGGTGTGATGTGGTGAAGTGCACTAATTCATATTACAATTATATTTGACATTTATACTAAATGATGAATAAATATCACTGCAGAATTTCAAAATATTTTTGTGTCCTATTTCAATCGTTGTAAGTGTTAACCGGTAGTACAAAAGTATCAACGTGAAGCCTGCACAATTATTTCTTATTTATTCCTCTATTTGTTGTGTGTAGTAAAATATATATATATATATATATATATATATACCCAACTTTTATTGAGAAATTATGTGCAATCATGGACCCGGCTGAAGAGGACGGCAGAAAATAGGACAAAATGAAGATGGGTTGTTGAAAACCTGTGTTCCATTCGGAACCATAGGGAATAATAATAATAACTTTTGGATTGGACACCAGTAACTAGTTTGACGTATCTAGTCCTTTCTTTGGTGCAGACTGAATTCTATCAGTCAGGTTTTGCAATGTGGCCACCATTCTAGGTAGCATGAAACCTAGGTCCGAAACTTCATGCCGATTGCCTCCAACTATCTAGTATCATCAAATAATAACTTTTATTGCTTATATTATTCTAGTATTGAATATTAGTTGTCATCCTAAAGAGAATTTCAATCCAATGGTAACATTTTGAGGAAAAAAACTTTCTCCATGTTATGAACATATTAACTATAAAATACTGGTTGATTTCGCCTCTTTAATGTAACTGTTATGTAGCCTGTGAAAAAGTTATTTAATAATATAGATCAATACCTTAACTAACTAACTCCTCGTCCATGACGAAATCCCCCTCCACTCGTTAGATAAAACGATGTATATGTACTCTCGGTAGTTTGGCTTGAGTTGAGGCTGCTCATCAATATTACTTGTTCTCCCTATATTCTACTATTACCTCACTTAGCCATCAAATTATTTTGTTTATTAGACTAGTTCCGCATCGGTCGTATTATGTTGCTCGCCTATAAAAGTATATCAGTTAGTCTCTCTAGTCAGTTATGTGTTTCGTATCTTTTACCAAATTTAGGATAATAAGTATACATTGTAACAATCATATGAAGATTGAGGATTTTAATTATCTCATTATGTCATTTGAAAGAAGTAATTGTAAAAATACGATAGCAAAGGTGTATCAATGATATCTAGGCATGCATTATTATTATTGTTGTCTTCCTTGTTGTTGTTGACAATGATGATAATTATTCCCAGCCATTTGTTCTGCATGTCTGAATGAACATTTTGCTAAAACACAAAATAATCGAGCAAAAAATATTCTTTTTGATAAAGTCCTCTTCCAGGCTCTACAATTATATATATATATACCTGGTTGAGTCTATTGGAGGTGATTAGCGCAAGGAACAGGCTTACTGATGCTTGTTTGGTTAGGCTTTAGGCGGAAAGACGGCTGTAATTTTTGAAGATGTAAACTATAGTTCAGGATATAGAGAGATCTGCCTTTTTGTATTAATACTTTCAGAATTATAGAGGTCTGTTTGTCACCAATACTGTTATTGTGATATGAAATTGACCACTGTGATAGCACTATATATGTACTTTGCAGTGTGCTAAAACACTTTTCTTCTCTCGGGAATACCTTTTTTTCATTCTAATAGCTGTGTTTGGAACTATAGTAAGTTGGTTTGGTGATAGGATGTATGCTCACCAGCTATACACGTAGTCCGTGGTTCAATACCTAGTCGACGCACTCATAGATCTCCCCTAGTTCACCAGCTGATAGGGAAAAAGGGGAGATTGCGTGAGAGACAAGCAACCGGACTCCGTAAAAATGACACAGCTACAGAAAGATCAAGTCTGAAGCCCTGCGTTTTACTCGGAACTCAAAGGAATGCAAAAAATAACAAGTCTAAGTGATGAACTACTTCAAATAAAGTGTAATTATATTTCAATAGTTTACACACAATGATAAGTTTTGTTCTTGGTAATATTTCAAGCAATTAAAAAACAAAACAATTCCAGCAGTGGTTTGAACACGGGCAGTAATTTTGCTCGAAATATTACCAATAACAAAACTTATCATTGTGTGTTAAACTATTGAAATATATAATTATACTTTATTTGATCTATTCCACAATGCTCAAACTTTTTACTGACATTAATGATGAACTACTGCTCTACATACAATCAATTTAATTAGTTAGCCATTTTTTTTCACTACAAGTATATTTACATTAAACTGAAGTTTAAGATGCTTTGATTTTTGCTTGTTATTTCCAACAAAGAGACAATTTATTTTTCAACGTTTATGCTTGGAATTGACAGAAGAAGCTGTAGCTAGACTGCCAGTGTGATGATAATTTTGTGTCATACATAATGATTGCAATGAATTGATCAGCAACTGAGTAGTCTTGTGATTCAGCTATTGAAGGAGACTGGGTTGGCATTAGAGATAGCCACTGATTCAAATCTCGCCACAATACAGGTTTTCATTTCACCTGTAGTCATCACTCACTACATAATTAGTGTTAAATGAAATTGATAAAAAGCCATGAATCTAGATTTTATACGTATTTTGACACTCGTTATTATAATTTATCTTCACTTTCAACAGAGTCGGTTTCTTTTTAAAGATTTTTTTCAAAATAATGGCTACTGATCAAAGAATATTCTTTTCGACAACTTCATCATCAGGTTCTACAGTTATATATAGTTAATAGTAGTGAATGAATTAGTGTCATTAACATTAATGTTGTTTAAATAACATTGAATCAATAATAATATTAATTTTCTATAGTTTGGTTTGTAAGGGTTTGTTATGTTTTTACGAGTTGATCACGGATTGATATCACTTAGAAAACCATTGAAAACCATGGAGTACTGGACAGTTGCTGTTTCATCCTAGTTTGGGAATCATCGGCAGTACGCACCCACTGGGATTCGAACCTAGGACCTTCCGGCCACAAGGCAAGCTAGTATACCATTCAGCCACTGGGACCCGATTCAATGGTTCATGAATTGTAACTTCTAGTCTGTCCAGTACTCCCTGGTTTTCAATGGTTCTCTAACCGATATCAATCCGTGATCAACTCGTTAAAACATAATAATAATAATATCAGTGGATTACATTTCGACAGCCTCAACATTACAATGCACCGAATATCAGACAGGTAAATTAGGAAAAATAATAATACAAATTCATGAATTTATAATCTTTACTGCCCTGACCTCCGCTGGAGACTATAAATTCATGAATTTGTATTATTATTTTTGCTAATTTGCCTGCCTGATATTAAGGATGCATTGTTATGTTGATACTGTCGAACTATAATCCATTGATATTATTATCATTATTGATTCGATGTTATTTAGGCAACATTAATGTTAATGACACTAATTCATTCACTACTATTATCTGTATATAACTGTAGAACCTGATGATGAAGTTATCGAAAAGAATATTCTTTGTTCAGGTAGCCATTATTTTGAAAAAATTTTAATGGGCATTTTTAATAATTGTCAACCACATCAGTCAATGCTACATATCCAGCATTCATTAAAATTTCCTTATGATACCAGTGTAAAACTTATCAACATTATGAACTATGGCATATCATAGAACTAATTAGGGTGCAGCAGGTTGGGTGTGAGGACAAATACTCGCCGAAAACATTGGCTAGGGGTCGCGCTATGTCGTGAATTGGCAGAAGTTAGAATTCATTGGCCATTGGATTGGGTCCCAGTGGCTTAATGGTATACGACCTCGCCTTGTAACCAGAAGGTCTTGGGTTCGAATCCCGGTGGGTGCGTACTGATGAAGAGTCCCAAACCAGGCTGACGAAACAGCTGTCCAGTACTCCCAGGTTTTCCAATGGTTCTCTAACTAATGTCAGCTCATGATGAAAATCCTGTAACCAATCAAATCCCTACAAACCAACACTTGAATAATTAGTCGTCTGTCTGATGTCGGTCAATGTACATCACAAATGCTTATGAACAGAAGTGGTTTATATATTTTTTCATTCATTCGGATTATATCGGTAATGTTTGTTGTAAAATATTTTTAACATTTTGTATGATGAGTGTTAATGATTTCTCACTTAGTTTTTTTCTTTTAATGTACACTTTACAAAGTTAATCATTACAACTTTAAAGTTAAGTATTAGCTTCAAACGGTTACAAATGTTATTGTTACTAATAAATTGTCTTTGTTAATTATGTAAATTAGGTGATCAAAATATTAATTCATTGAAATCAAAGTCTCTCATGCTTCTTATCCATTTCGACTTAATCTCCTTATTCATGATGATCTTTGATTATTATTATTATTATTATTTTCTGGACTATGTGAACTTATATATGTAGACTGTGATAAAAACAAATGAGAATTCATTAAACAACTACACATAGCCAAAAAAGCAATAGAGTTGATTGAAAAGTATGAAATTTAAGCAATCGAAATTGATTAAATGTAATATCACATTTTGCTTAGAGTTCTTTTTCCAACTGGGACGAGAGATTTCTTTATCCACTCCACTTATTGCACAGTTGTGTATTCCAGGTGATATACACTTCACGCAAAATGTGACTGCCAACTTCACAATCAGCCGTTATAATTGACTGCTGAGATTAGATTCTTATCTATTCACTATGTGGTATTTTTCTCCCCAGTTAAATACAACAGTTGCCTCTGTCATGCCTAGTTAACAAATACTTTTATGAAGACAATGTGGCGAGTGCTACTGATAAGGATTGTCAGTAGTATATAAAGGGACGTATATTGGCATAAAAAAATAAAATAGCAAGGCGATATATTTGATGTCAGATAAGGTAAAATGATACAGGGTTGTGGAGATACATTGGAGACGTGAAAGGTACACAATATGAAGTCCAGAAGTACCACAACACGATGATCTGTGCAAACTGTGCGTTGAAGATAAGGTATACATAATTTGTCTATTTATAGATACCAATTTCCAAATAAATATTCTTTCACCAACTCTTTCGTCCTATACAGATTTAACCATAGTTATTCTGTTACTAAGTTGCTTATTTTGTTTTCTAAGAAATTAGAATAAAAAATTATACTTCTAGTTTAAACGAATTTCATACCTGCAGATTTCTTTCGGTATGTATTTTTTTCTTGTAGTTGTCTATTACGCCATCTGTGCGTTAACTTAGGTATTAAGCAGTGTCTGGGAATCAGAGAAAGTCCCGTTTTGAAATTACACCGACTAAGATGGTTAGGACATACGTTACTTATGCCTGGTCATCATCTTCCTCGATAATGGACAACGTTAGCTGAAATAGGATGGATCAGGTTGGAAAAGAGTTAGCTAGTGGTGGTCAAACCACAAACATGGCTTCATCGGTCAATCAAATCTACAACAATTAGTTTAAGTTAGCTAGCCACATAGGGAAGTGTAAACTTCCTGACTGGTTGGGTTCTTCGGGATGGTAAAAACCGACGACTGGAGACAATTGGTAATATGACTCCAAATCGTTCTCAATGGCTGACGCATATCCATTCACTCTTTGTGATTTATCCTATCCAATAAAACTCTTTGTTCTTCATTATTACTATTCTTTTTGCTTGATGTTTCTGCATATTATCTCAGTTTTGAACTTCCTTTTACTCTTTTCTCTTGCTTTGTGTGCTACAAGGAGGGAGAGTGGCAACTAGAACTGGTGCACATTTGTGCGCAGTTCTACGTTGAAAGCAGTCCAGTCCATTACGTCATCTATTTTCTGAAATCATTGATTGCTAAATCTCTATAACTGAAACCGAGGATAAAACCACTTCGTCTATCTTTCTGAAGTGAAGGCTGTTAAATCTACAAATTTAAATATAAGTCAACTAAATAACATGTAATTTATAAAGGTACTTTCTTGACGTCATTACCAAAGTTTTCACTGTTCTTCTTGTCTGCGATATGAGACATTTACGTGTATTGCTTGTTTTTATTTTAAATAATTTAAACATTAACATTTTCATTGTCTCATAAGTGTGAAATTCACATTATTTGTTGTTGTCATATACCAACTAGCTAATGTTTAGCACAAATAAGCACAAATATCTGAAGACATCGATTATATAGTGTGATATGATTATGAGCTGTCAGTTGTTTTGGAAACGACATCAGTAAATAATAATAATAATACTGCATCACCATGTTTTCTTATCAGATGAAATTATTCTATGATGCATTATTAGATCGCTTATATCAAAGTATACCTAATTGAATGATACTATAGATGATTGCAAATGAAACAAATAAGCGTACTAGTAATTTTTTTGCATTTCGATGAATGTTTCACTCATTTACCTACCCTTTTAAATTATCAATAATTATAGTATAAGTAGGGGTAGTTTGTTTGCACGACTAAGCCACCTAATTTTCTATCTATCACACTGCATTGAGTCTACTCCGTTTCACATATCGCTTTAATTCGTCCGTTTGATATCTTACTATCTTAATCTGTACTCACTGCCACTTTTAAATCACTTTCAACCTACTGCAATACATTTTTCGAAAGAATTAAAGGGATAGGGATAAAGTTTGAATCGGACTTTGGATAGAATAATATTGTGTCAGATGATAAACTCTCGAAAATCGCTTACATGGAGTAAATTGTTTGCATTAAAACACTCTGAAAATTCTATACTACACGTAAACATATCTCTCTAGAATAAAATGATTTTTCTAATCTTTTCCAAGTAGCATAACTATCACTAATTAATGCAATTAACTAATTAGTCGCCACATTGTTCGTTGACAAATGTAATCTGCTCCACTTAACACAATTAGTAAACTGAAATGTTATATTCTTAATACAAATACACTTGCCATCCATTGGACTGTAGAAATGTATCTGAATGGAGAGTTTACACGTGAATCATATGAAATATGTATTAAGAAAAAGGGAACTGGTGTACAGCCTTTAGTACTTATCAATGAACTATACCGCCCATATGAAAGCTAATAATAGTATTAGTTGTTTTCTCAAACTCTTTAAAGTAATACTGGATTCAAGTGCCTGTTGTCTTCTGATTCCATTTATTACTTGTAAATATATGCAATCATATATATACATAACCAGCCAAGGACCTATCATGCAACAAATATACCGAAGAAAATATAGACCGATCAGGCACATGTTGAGGAAACCATTGAATGATATCGTGAGCCAGGCGGTCAAGTAGGAAGCTGAATGGGCTACAGAGAACAGGATGAAATAGAATTGTGGTGTTAATGCTCTATGTTCCCCTTGGAAGTTGATGGAATAAAATTAACATATAAGTATTGGATTTACTTGTTTATTTTGTTATCTATTGATAGTTAACTTTTGCGCTTCTGTTTTACCCATAAAATCAGCAGTCTAATTATCAAGGCCTTTTTGTGAAAAAGAAATGACCGTGTAAGATTTGCTTCCACAGATTGTAATTGACCTTCATCCAAGTAGCATAACTATCCGGCCTTCCGTATGCTGCTAAATGTTTAGGTCTCAATTCAGCTTGTTAGTACTTAGATAGGAAGCATTTCATCTGAATCTTGATAAACTTTTTTTATATCAGTAATGATTGTAATTTCAGTAGTTAATGGTTATTGTAGAATTTGATCTTCTAATTTCTTTTGGCTCTTTTATTATTTCAACTGTCACTTGGTTACTCGGTAGTAAAGTGGTGAACGATCTTTCTTTGCTACTATCCCAGCATTTTTAAGTTCATCTATTGTATGAGTTACGCACCTTAGTTTCATTTAGGCATTTATCACACTTTTTGGAGAGAGTGAAAAAGCAGTTTAACAACTAATGACAGACTTTTAAATTATGCCGTTAAGTTTTTTCTTTTGAGTGTATTTTCCAAGTTCTATTCACTGCAACAAAAGCTATCTTTTTGTAAAGTCTTCTCTGAAATGTTAAAAAGCATCCTAATATTTCTTAACTTCACAAATAAATAATTCTTGGCTTAACTTTATACTGACAATGCAAATGTTAACACTGTTTGCACGGACTAAAGACCATGTGGAAATTGAAGAAAATTGATTTTAGCACTAATTGGTTATAAAAAAAGTGGAATCGATACACATCCTCTCTGATAACTTGATTATTGATTTTTATGACACTTGGTTTCATATTGTTTGTCACCCATATAATCATCATGAGCCATCAACCATTCCGCTTTCAGAAATTATTATTGCATTTATATCAACAAATACGTTACTAGTGGGTATGATATATCACGTGAATTATTAGTTATGAGAAATAAGACAAATAAATGAATATTATACCCTTGAAAACAATTCTTACAAATTCAATTCTTTTATAAGTATCTACTTTGGTTGAAGAAATTACTTGCTGTGCATTTTTGAATCAAATGTTATTGTTTCTTTTTTTGTAACTTTATCGACAAACTTTTGTGTTCTCGTTCTCATGTGATGATATTAGAATGAATGAAGTAAATGAGTAGGTAGAATTTTCTTAAGTTGTTCAATGTAACAAAAGTTGTTTTTTGTCATGGAAATCACTACATGATTGTTTAAATTGTTACTCTGGATTTAATGCGCATTATATTTTCACCTCAGCTGTTTTTTGTACTAACAGTGAGATTTACAAATATTTTTGTTACATTAATATAAGGACAATTAAACGTTAATTACTTTAATCCTGTACTTACCACTGTAGATCAAACTTGATTTTGCTGAAGAACATAGTTCATACATCACCGTTTTATTCTTCTTCTTCTTGTGCATTTGATTTTCTGAAGGAAGCGACAGTAATTGTACGTACGTTGCTGTAATATTGGTAGAATACTGACGAGCCGCATATATGGTCCGAGTTTGACTGCTGGCCGACGCACACCTAAAAAGACTTCGCTTGTCCGGTACTAAGAGACGGGTAACGTGGGAAGGTTGTGAGTGAGGCCAGCAACTTCCTCGCGTAAAAATGCACCACTGCTATTGAAAACTGAAGTTTGGAGTTCTGTGTTAGCTGGCATAGGGTCAGGTTGGAAAAGAGACAGTGGTGGTCAAACCAAAACATGGTCTCCACAGTTAGTTTAAGCCACGTATGAAGGTGTAGACTTCCTGGTTGGGGTCCTGGGGATGGTGAAAACCAATGAGGGCTGGAGACAATTGGTGATATGGATCAAAATCGTTCTCAATGGCTGGTGCATATGCATCCATTCCTTGTGACTTATAATACCCAATAAAACTATATTGTTCTTCGTTATTATTATTATTATTCTTTCTGCCTCATATCTCTGTTTACTGTCACTATTTTGCATTTCTTTTTACTTTCTTCCCTTGATTTGTGTGCTACATGGAGTGTGGCGACTCGAACTGCTGCACATCGGTGCAAAGTCATATGTTGAAGCTAGTCAGTCAGCCAGTTCCACTCGGAACGCAAAGGAATGAAAGTAGTGACATTCATTGGTTGATATCAAGAGGATACATCTTGTCTGTATCAAGTTCATGAATGTTTTTTGTAAATCCATGCATACCAAAGGTAAATCCCACTACCAGCAGACGCTAAACACTTCAAGGGGAACATACTTAACCCTAATATCATAACATTTAGTGCTTTGCATTAATCACTGATAAATTTCTAAGAATTTAGCTGACTTGTCTCAATCACCTTATTTGTCAAGCTGAATAATACAAAAGTCAGTTTTTTGGGAGGGACTATAAAACGCTTCGTATATATTCCATCTATCTATAGCCCTCAACTTTTTGCTCCCTAATCCCAACAGCAAAAAGAGGATATTGAAGACAAACTTTCCTGAGGTTAGAAATGTCTTTGTCTACTTATTCTTAGGCATCATCCTAGATTTGATTTGATTTTTTCCCAACTACTTTAACTATCTGTAGTCACCAATAGTTCTGTATTATTTTATCAACTCTGTATTAAGTTTTTAAAGTGTTTGTTGTGTGTAGTTTGTTTAATTTGGTTTCCACTGCACATAGTGTTGTTTGTTGTTCCTCTTTTAATACATGATCAATTGCTACATATTTTGTGTGTTTTTTTTGTGAACAGATAACTTTCTGCATGTTATTTAGCACTTACAATCTTTCATTTTAACTACCTATTTGTTAAAACGGATAACCTGCTATGATCACATATTTGTATTCCTTTTATTTTTTCTATTTGTATTAGAACTTTAAACCAAATCATCGAGCGAATGATGTAATCGCTACAACTGGCACTCCTGCTCTTATCACAGGTCGATTTGTCCTCGGTGGATTGGATCTAATGAGTTTTTCTGGTGAAAAAGTAATTTTCAATACTTTCATTTCTCTTCTTTTTTCCATAATAAAGAAAGGCTAATTTCGCTCCTTTAAGAGTAATGTGTTTAAAAGTGTTTTGATTCCCACCATAAATGAAGTTCAAAGTTTAATTTTATCTGTTAAACACCCTGTGTACAAACAAGGTGATTAAGCTATTCGAAATTATTATTAACTTTTCGAAGCTGTTGATCTATCTTTATAATTAAGACTGAAAAAAAGGAAATTAGTACACCATATTTAAAAATATGTGTTTACTGTTTAAACACAGACTTTACAAAGTGTGTGTGGTGTTCATTGTCTCTGAAGTTTATTTACCTGAACTTGAATTCCTCCCTTAGATGATGTGCTGTTTGTTGATCAATTCTCTGACAACTTTTCAGTGTGTTTTGTTGTCTTTACTGATGTACTGATTGAAAAAAAAGTATATTCTAGTCTTGTTTAATCATGTATATGTGGTCATTAGGAAACCAGTAGATATCAGATTTGTTAATGTAAACACCATATGGTCATTTGTAATACTTTCTGTCTATTATGCGCCATTCTGCAGTGTCTTCATCACTTTGGCACACTTAAGACACCATCTAAATCATTCAGTTGACAGAGTAAATGAAATGCATTTGACTTATGTTAATGTATAACAAGAGTACAGTTTCATTTTCATTACAGTTGAAAAGATGGTAGCAAATTTGTGCGCTGTCATTCTGAATTCGACGAGATGAATTCGCTGTTGATTGATACAGCTCCATTTGTAATAACAGAAGACAAGGGCCAGGCAACAGAACGTTTATTACGGAAAATCAACACATATTTATAGATTTTGATGTACATTATTGTAGGTTAATGTTAGTAGAAAATACAGTCTGTTGATTGGTTGTTTCTCACACAAAGTTAACCTTGCATCTCTTGTGTCTGTGTCAGTTCATCTATATGTTAACTGTATCCGCCTGTCCATCTTGACCTTGTTTTCACATGACTAACATTGACGTCAATTACTGTCAGCCAATTTGGCTAGCGACCATCTCTCACCACACATTGACTGTTAATTTCTTCGAACCTTAACAGTATATTCTCGCTATTTTTCTTCATCGATCACTTACTGTTTTGACGACTGACCATAAATAATGACGATGAAGTTGATTATTCTAGTTTTATAAAGATTTTGAATGTTATTTCACTTGATATTGATCGCTTTAGTACCCTTTATTCTTCATACTTCCTTACTTAATGATGATACTCCATCACTTAGTTATTAGTGTGTAAATTGTTTTTTTTTCCACAAAATAACTTATACTAACAGACAACTTTTAGTCCGTATATTTATAGATTTTCCCATATTTTTATAATTAATTAACAGATTCGCGTAGAAATCCAGTCTGTCAGTGGATCTTGGGCTTATGTATGCACAGAAGTCACTGATTCTTCTGGAAGATTACGATTTTTCCTACCAGAGCAGCTTCACTTACCTGATGGACTTTATCCTATAAAAATGACACCTGAATCGGATCCTGACCACCCTGTATTGATTACTTTGGCGGTAGTACCTCCACAGACTGAAGTTGTTGTCTTCAGTGTAGACGGTAGTTTCGCTGCAAGTTTGTCTCTTATGGGAAAAGTAAGTTGTTGTTTTGTTTTTGTTTTTCTTGTAAATCCAGTTCTTCACTTAGTTTTACTCACATTAATATTTACATAGTTAATTGAATATTTTGTTTTTTCCTAAGGTCTTTCTTGTTTGAGGAATTTTAAGAGTTATTGAGTCTGCTTACAACTTTGAGTTAACCTATATATCATGTTGAGAGTGCAATAGTTTATTTTGCATCTTTCTCATCATCATCATCATCATCTATTTAATTCTTCTTTTTTCTAGGATCCAAAAGTTTACCCTGGTGCTGTTGATGTTGCACGCCACTGGCAGGGACTAGGATTTTTATTAATCTATTTGTCTGCTCGACCAGATATGCAAAGACGTCGAGTAACCAGTTGGATGGCAAATCATAATTTCCCATTTGGATTAACTTTCTTTTTAAATGGTCTATACACTGATCCATTGAAGCAAAAAGCTCAAATGTTGAAAACGATTATTGAAAATGTATGAATTTCGTTTTTGTTTTTATTTATTTTGTTTCTAGTACTACTACTACTACTTTTATTTAATGTTTAGAGAGAATGTATTTTGATTGAACACTAGTAACTAGTTTGACGTTTCTAGTCCTTTCTTTGGTGCAGACAGAATTCTATCAGTCAGGTTTTGCAATGTAATCACCATTCTAGGTAGCTCGTCATCACGGTGCACATTGATTTGATGATGTCACACTGTAAACTAATGAATACATTAAAACTTTTATATATTTCACAACGTATTTATGTCCCAAACAAGGAAAATACTTCTGAGACGTTTCGGTTAAAATGTCAGCTTTTTTCTCCAAGAATCAGCTTTTTGTAGGGATTCTATTTGTTCCAGGTTATACTACGGATTGATTTCAGTTAGAGAACCATTGAAAACCAGAGAGTACTGGACAGCCGTTTCATCCTAGTTTGGGACTCACCAGCAGTACTCACTCACTTGGTTTCGAATTAACCGAAGTTAGAATTCGTGAGCCATTGGTTCCAGTCTCAGTGGCTAAATGGTATACGAGCTTGCCTTTTAACTGGGACGTCCTGGCTTCGAAACCCAATGGGTGCATACTGCCGACGATTGCTGAACCAGGATGAAACAGCTGTCCACTACTCCAGTGCTGGCTTTCAATGGTTCTCTGACTGAAATCAATCAGTGTTCTAACCTGAAATAAGATGTCAGTAAAAATTTCATAATATAGAGTTCTCCATAAGGTGTATTAAGTTATACTTCATCATTCGCCTATACAGTCGTTCACTTTTACATTCTGGAAATGGGTTGTAACAGGAAATAAATTAGTTGAATTTTACAGATGATTCATGGATAATCCCCATCCAGGCATTAATGAAAACAAAACACGTAGATCAGCGAAGAGTCTCTTTTCGGCGAATTCATTTTCTTAGCTGTACAATCGCCAATATATATGTGTTATTTTGTGTGTATGTACACATTAAGTTTGTCAAACAAGATATAATTGGTTATAGTTATATTAACTAAACAGGTGAAGATTGGTAATTGGAGTTACGTAATACAAAATCAGCCAAGAAAATTAGGTTTTAATAAAATTAGGGTAGT